>JACTOM010000060.1:1012101-1304311 GCA_015832385.1 Elymnias hypermnestra | reverse complement strand
TTTTTTTTTGTTTAACATTGTTGAAACGCGAGATTAAAGCTTTGTCCCTCAGTCTTCTCAAAAGTAGAAGTTCGTTGTAGGATGCACCATTTTCTTCAGCCCATTGCAAACCCAGCTCAAAGGCATTAATTGCATCTTGTGCTTTCACTTGCGGAGTAGTTGCAATCACTTCGTCGTCATCTTCCTGATTTATTGTTGTATGACTAGAAATCTCTTTTATAATCTCTTCGTCAGACATTTCATGAAAAATATTATCCCCTTTATCCATTCCACGGCACCAGCTGAGCTTGTGACGACATTACATACTAGGTACGTATATGTAATACACAATGAATAAACGCACTATAACACGCACTAGGTCGTACGTAGTCAAATTCCAACTAAGCACAATAGTGATGGTGCGTACAAGTTGTAACTTGTTCAATCATGGTTAGCGAATACGTATTCAATAATAAATAATAAACCATGTCGGATTACAGGGGGTGCCGGATTAGACAGGGGCCGGACTACCGGGGGTCCACTGTATTTCTTTCCATCTTCACTAACTTATACCTCCTCTCAACTTCCGTTCGCCTCGCCCGACACTTTTCGTAACGCATTCACCAGCTTTCGCCCCAAGTCAATCGTGCAGTACAGAACCAATATTATAATTCAAATAAATACTTCTTTATTTATAAGTAGACATCGTACACTAACAGAAAGGATGTAAGACGGGACGTTTGACCTTGGTAAGTTGTCACCCTATCTACTAAGCCGTGACGCTAATCACCGTTCCGGTACGATGCTATTATAAAAAATACTGATAGATATTTCAATATAACCATGGACTTATTTCACTTTATTTGGGAACCAAACAGTTTTTTATAAATACTTATATACAAAACAAATCAAATATATTTTATTGCAACATCAAGTGTACAACACATAATCTACCATACAATAGCGTGCAACATATGTAATAAGACAAAATAATATCATTTTGAATTGCTGGCTTCATCCTTATTTGCAGATATTACATTTCTATAATCACTTAACAAATATATTACGGTTTTGCATGAAACGCATCAAACAGTATGAGTGAGCTTAAAAACTGTGTCTCGTACACATTATATTATTTATTTTGAATTGAAATAGTCCTTAATATAGTAATAGAATTTGGATTTTGGGACATACCCTAAAACTAATAGCCTGGCAACTCGCAGTGGGGCAGCATTGTGGGTTTATGTTCTAAAACCCTCTTTTCTATGAATGAGGAACCCTACGCCCAGTCGTCGTCGTCGTGGCTTCAACCGATCGGCGTCCACTGCTGGAAATAGGTCTCACGAATTGATGCCCACAAGGCCCGATCTTGCGCCACCTGGTTCTAGCGGCTACCGGCGACCCTCCTTATATCGTCGGTCCACCTTGTGGTGGTCTGCCCACACTGCGTCGTCCGGTGCGGGGTCGCCATTCCAGCACCTTCCGACCTCAATGGTCATCGGTTCGTCGGACTGTGTGCCCCGCCCATTGCCACTTCAGGTTCGCGATTCGTAGGGCTATGTCGGTGACTTTGGTTCTGTTACGGATCTCCTCATTTCTGATTTGATCGAGTAGAGAAGCTCCGAACATAGCCCTCTCCATCGCACGCTGAGTGACTCTGAGCTTCCGAATGGGGCCCATAGTCAGCGACCACGTTTCCGATCCGTAGGGAAGCACTGCCAACACGCACTGTTCGAAGACTTTATTCTTCAGACACTGAGCCCAGTATTGGGAGGATAAAAGACTGTACGGTATTTTTACCTTTTATAATCTAATAAAATTTCCACCAAACATAATCATATAGCACAAAGCAGAATTTATATATATATATATATATAATAAACGAAAAACAACGATTTAAATTAATAACGTTAAAATGAAATCATAAAACTAAATGTTATCTGCTAGAATGGCGCTAATTTACTTCTTATGTAATGGTAAAGTGCAGCTAATTAAATCTAAGCCTGTAATATTGTAATAGTTGCAAGAGGTAATCTCAAAAGTATTCGTATTACGCTCTTGGAAAGGGTTTATATAAAACAGAGTATGATGTCAAGTATTGGGATTTGGACATTGAGGTTTATGATCTTAAATAGAAATAACTGAGCTCTGTCCATTTAGCGAGATTATAATAAGAGTGATTTAATATAAAACTTACGTCTGCATGTTAAATGTCTAATGATGAAGAGGAATTTGATATTTTACCCTTTAAAATTTGTAAAATTTTCCTTTTTACTTTTGTTATGTAAAGTCAAAAAACAAACGAGTAAAAGTTCACATGATGACAAGCCATTCGAGTTGCTTTTAAACATTTCCGGGTTTTCCGGTTTCATAAATCAAATACGAATAAAGAGTAAGTAAGTAAGAGGCTTGTACTTTTTGAGAGCTCGGTACTTCCCCGGCCGAGTCATCCTAATTAAAAGCTTCTGTCGGCGACTAACTTCCTCTAAGCTCTACCACCAACGTTACACTTATGACTAATGTTACATGGAATGTCGATAAGAACATTCCTTGACAAGTTGTTTGCCTGATACATAGTAATAGCCGATACATACAAATTACCAGATCGTGATCTATCATTGTAAATCTTGTCTATTTCTGCATCACTCGCAACGCAATGACGTGTTTATTTAGCAACGTTCAGATAAGGATTGAACCTAAGGTAATGGGGTTGTCCTATTTGCATAGTAAATACTTCGATAGCAGCATATCAATGCGCGGTTTCCACTTTGTAGTGAAAATTTTTAAGTATAATATATAAAATACAAGCCATCATAGTTTGCTATAGCTTGTTATATGAATGACTCCATGCCACGTGCTATAAATTAATTGTTCTATGCCTATAAATTTCAGATAGTATCCCATTAATAGCATTGTATAAAATTAAGTATAGTACGGAATATTATTGTAAAAATTTAGACATATCTTGTGTACTAAGTTACAAGATAAAATAGTAGGCGCTCTTTTTGATACCAAAATTATATATTTTAGTAGTAAGAACTTTAAAAAATATTGTGATATGTTATTACTTGTATGCTTTACTTTCTTCAGAATACACTTTCTTGTTTTAACTTTTTAACTTCAATAAGTAGCAAATAAAATAAGAAAACAACATTAATTTTTCGGACATCTTTAATGTCTCTATTTAATACCAATCAGCCTAGATTTATAATACAGTTGTGTGCGTGCGTGCGTGCGTGCGTGTGTGTGTGTGTGTGTGTGTGTGTGTGTGTGTGTGTGGAAAACGAGATGCATATTTTGTGAAAAAAATTGAGCTTCAGAACCCCTCAGTCCCAACGTCTCCACACGAAAAGGTACAAATACATTAAGACTCCCATACAGAGGTCTCACTAGCCCATGTAGCACCCTTGAACAATATTTTTAGCGCCCTATGGAAAGCGCAGGTTCATTGAAAATGCCGCGATGAACGCCACGTAGTACTGCTGGGCCCCTATGATAGGTAGCTGTACTTTTTGATGCTTTTATTGCGTTTTAACATACTTAAATATTGTGTTTCCAGGCTTGCCAACAATCTCCAACCTGGCACCATCAAAAAGATAAATGAATCCAAGATGGCGTTCAAATGCATGGAGAATATTAACGCATTCTTGGAATCAGCCAAAAATTTCGGAGTTCCCGCTCAAGAAACCTTCCAAACTGTTGATTTATGGGAGAGGCAGAATCTCAATTCTGTTGTCATATGCCTGCAGTCTCTTGGCAGAAAGGTATGGATTACTTTTGTTTTTATTCTTCATTTTATTGTAGCTGCTTCACGCTGTTATTCTGTCCTTCACTGACCATTGTGAGGGTTTACAGCTCGAAATTTATTAGGATATTCGCATATTCACAATTTCGGAATATCTGATAAACCAAATATTAATATGTCCTTATGTACAGTTTTATTATATAGGTACCTACTCCTACTTTTTTATATTTTAATTGTAATCCTAGGACTTAAAAACATATCTGATGTTTTTTTCAAATTTTTTTAGGCGGGCAACTACGGTAAGCCATCTATTGGTCCAAAAGAAGCCGAGAAGAATGTAAGACACTTCACAGAGGAACAACTTAGAGCTGGCCAGGGGGTCATCTCTCTTCAATACGGCTCCAACAAGGGGGCCAACCAAAGCGGTATAAACTTCGGAAACACAAGACATATGTAAACGAAAAACTTGTTTGTGGGTTAAAAGTACCATTTAGGGGTCATTTATTACTGTACGTACGGTTGATTTTGGCGATTTTAAACCTTCCTAACCTCATGTAGGGATACATAAGATTTTTCGAATCAACCGAACCCCCACCTTTCGTAAAATACATTCAGTCCAACATTAAAAATGGATAAAAACAAGACTTTTGAATGTTAATAAACAATAAAAATTTGTAAAACAACATATAAACCTAAATAGTTTGAACCAACATCGAACATGAAATCAATTACTGAATATCATCTTGCAATATATTATGTAAGAATGGTTTTTGCCCAAAACCTCCAGTTACCTCGGGACACTTACATTATTAACAAATGGCCCCTAAGTCATCTTTTTCTTAAATAATTATAGAAAAGGATTGCAAATGGTCTATTTAACCCAATTTTCCAAATTTACACTTCCAAAAGACAAGTTTTTTGTAATCAACATTAATACGAACGTACAAGTCATTCCTTGTAGTATATTTAAAAGTTAATAATTATATAATGAAATTGGCTTCTATAGGAGTGTTAAAAGTAAGCACTGTACTTATTAATAACATTTACTTAAAGTACGTATTTATGGACCATTGCAGTAAAACTCTAGTGGAATCTCTAAAATATTATTGAATCACTTTAAGTCCCATGTTCAAATATAGCATTTAGATTTGATCATTCCTTAATCATTCCGTTTTTTTTGGGAATTATTGAACATTGATATAAGTATCTCTTGAACTTGCTTTGCTAAGTTCCGTTTATTTTATTAGGAATCATTTTCACGTTAGTTTTTAGTTAATGTGCCAATACACTTGGAGATTTAAAAAAATAATTATACAGTACAATAATTTATACAGCTGATTTTTTTAATAATATTATTGTGTAGTGCATTGATTAAGAAATGTTGTATTTAATGTTTTTGATAAATGTGCCTTCCAATCCCATAGGGACTTTTCTTCGGAGGTGACTAACAAAAGAACTTATATCGTTTAAACGGGAACTTCCCGGTGGTATTTATTAAAATTTAACTATTCATTCCATATTATATTTATATTGTGTTTGTACTCTGTGATTAACGATTTTATAAATACATCTATTCTTATAGTTATTGTATTTGATGATGCGTAAGTTTTTTGAGTAAGTTTCATGAAGCACATCCTTTGTGGAAGTACGTAGAATAAATAAGTAATATAAACATAATTGTGTTTTATTTCAAATTTCTTGCTTTTGGTTAATATTTTATGAAGTATATAACAGGTTCCGAAATTCCTGAAAACTGTGTCTATGTGTGTGTGTATGTATGTGTGTGTGTGTTTGTGTGTGTGTAAATGTATCTATATCTGCTACATATACTGAGTCGACCATAAAATCCTAAATAACAGGGGGGTGATTCAAAGATAAATTATAATATTTTTGTGCTAATTTTCTACCACTATGTTTCAGTTACATTGTGATTTGAAACAATATATGACTTAGTTCGATAAATTCAAAATCAAAATGTCCATAAAGCACTTTTGCATCGTCAGAAGTCTGTACATACGAAAGTTGATTTCGCTAAGAAACCAGCAAGAACCTCAGCGGTTACTCTGTAAAATATAGTTTTTGTTATATATCTGTGAACTTTGTAGTTAGTCTATGATTAGACCATATCCCTATCTGATCTCAAGCTTCGGAGCGGGGGGAGGGGATGGACACTACCATGGCGGTGGTATAAACGATATGAGTAACAATATTTGATATGTAATTATTAATATACCTGATTATAAATACTGATAATAAATACCTGAAGAATATAACTCTTACCCGAAATAAAAGGACATTACAGTTTTGTAGGTTATATTGTGTAATATTTGGCTTCGTCTTTAACTGGAATCAAATTCAAACATAATTTAAGCGATACAAACAGTTAAATCATGTTCAACGTTATAATATACCTTTTATAAAAGGATGTGTTTGCCATATTTCTTAAATTTGTGTAGAGGCAAATCCAAAACTGATGGCGGTGTCTTATTCAAAATGCGTATGTATAAACTGACAAATGTTTCCTGAACCTTCTTCACTTTAAAATAAAGCATTACGAGTTATTATTTCATGTATTAAATAGTGTAATTGGCTTTTTTTTGCTGTAATCTATATTTTTAGGAATTTATATGATGTTATTCAATATAAATTGCAACAGAACCGTGTGAATTGATATTTCTTTAGTCATTTTATTTCAGTAATTTGACACATGCTATATATAACCTACTCATGTAAATATAATTCCTTGGTACAGTAATATTCTGAACTTATTTAAATTATATCACGAAGTTGTGATTACATCAATGAGAATCCGTAGAAATCCACCTATGTATAAATACAGTAGTAAATCCTTTTAACCTGTGTGAATAATTCCACGTACTTAACGTAATCGTTATGCATTCGAAGTTATCCAACTAAAGCATTAAACATACTTATTGTTAAGCTTATTAATATATAAGTAGCTGGTGTTTTCTTTTTTGAATGAGACCAATCTATAAATCTATATTGACGTGATTCATTTTAAAAAAATTTCGAAAATGTGTTAAGCAATACCTTATTTGCTGTTAGTACTCAAGAACCAGATACATTAAATTTTTTCTAAACAAAAACTATTCTGTTAAAGATTAATAAGTTCATACTACTTTCTTGCTGTTCTACTAAACTCTCAGTGTGGTCTGTTTCCTAATATACATCTTTACATTTTAATATTACTATAAAAATGCTTATAAGTGTCATGGGAATTGGATTTAATATATTATTATTTTAAAAATTAAAGCAGGCTGTACCGAGATAATTGTATACGTTGTTTTAGGTGAGATTATCGTAAGACCAATTGGGATGTGAAAATCCTGACAAATTATGGGCCATTTTGTATAATAAAAAGTAATTTAAAAAATGTGAAAATATATTTTCTGCGCCACCTTTCGATAATCTATAAAATTACATTTTATTAACAAAATTCTACTATAAAAGTTTGGCGCATTTCACATAGATGGCACTGTATAAAATAAATAAAAAACTAGCGTTACTACAAGCTATTTTTAAACTGACTCCCTTAGGTTAGTGATAGTATGTGATCTAACCCATAAATTATAGCTATATAATGGGAAATTTTACCTGTTAGTAATTTTTTTCTAATAAGTATACATACTTATGTAAAATCACAAAGTAAATCAACTGGAAACTTGCAATCGTTTTTATTTAACATTAGTGAAATTACTAGATTACGATTGAATTACCTTGTACCCAACAATTCAATGTTAACGATACAGCATTGAATAAGTCTGTAACTTATTTATCAGTAACGTATTAGGTAGACGTTACTGATAAATTTCAGCTTGTAATTTATTTAATAAACGTCTAAATTTCAGTCTCAAAATTCAAGAATCCAAAAATAATATACTTTTTACTTTTATAGAGGTAAAAACCTTCATGTAAATATATTACATGGTCATGCGATCGGTTGATGTTTTGTACCCCCAGCAGTGCTTTTATCAGAGTTCACAGCAGATAACCCCTATGTAAAGGAACGATTAACTACTCCCAAATAGACTATCGTCCTTATTTGATTTGGTTCCGTATTAATTAATTCTTATTTTCAGGCCTTTACACATATATCACATGCATGTGTTTTAATTGTAAGTAATTGTATAAATACTAATGCAGTATAGTAACTTCTACATAGTGGGTCATGGGTGCATAATCATCCTTAAAATTAGGCAGGTCATTTAATATTAATAAAAAAAGGAAAGACCCTACTACACCTACATATTTTGTTCAGTTTTTTTAACGAAAACTCGTTGTTGACCATAGATTATAAATTGTAAATTAAAAGTGCGTGCGTACATAGGACACATGTCAGAAGTAAAACTTCTTTGGCAAACTAATTTTTAATTCTTGTTAATATTTATACAAATCTAAAACTTTAGATTTCCGAGACTTAGAGGAAGGGAAAAGGAAGATATGTTAGTAATTTAATGAATTCAATTGTCATTAAAATATTAAAAGTGTCGAAAATTAATACAAATGACTTTTGAAATCTCAAATGATGAGTTGTAAATAAAAAATGCCATGTCTTTTTGTTCATATTACAATTAATTAATTAAATTTTGTTTTTGAATTTAAAATTAAAAAAAAGGAATTTATAAAATTTTTATATTTTATGAAAAATAAATTAAATTTTTATATGATGAGTGGCAAATTAAAATCCATATGTTATTTGTAAATGTTAAAACTACCTAACCTTCAAACGAAGTAGCATAATAAACGCTGCACATCGTTGTAACGCTAATCACGGGTTTCATCCGTAAAAATTTTACCCTCATGCGTCAAAAGAAGTTTTACTTCAAAAAAGAACATGTAACTATTATAAGTCACAGATAGCGGAGGGGGCGGCAAAGGAGAAGAGTACAAACATTTTTTTTCGGATAAGAAAAATCGTCTATCCATGACTTACAGAAAAAATCTAAACGTTTAATAATGCATTTTACAATATTATAAAAATTTTATTAAATAATATTTTATCACTTTGTATAAGGTCTAAAGAGTTAAAAATATAAATATTGAATACATTTAAACAGCGGATTTTTGTAAGGATGCATTCGAAATATTGCGTAAGATAGTATGCTGTCACTTGTTTAGTGACGTCTCGTTCTATTAAAAAGTCAAAACATCTTAGAAACGTCATAATTCCATAACAATGCGAAAATACGAAATAAAAGCAAGTAAATTGCGTCAGTGTATGCATAGTTATGTTTTTAAATAATTAATGTGATGTCGCATTCATTGGGGGCGTTTTCAAATGGTTGGGCGATAGATACAACTGCCCCTGTTGACCTGAAGAACCCTGATAAAGACGTAAGTGAGGCCCCCTGCAGACTTGTTTTTCTCGATAAGGACGTCCTCAATGACCCTTTCCGTTATTTGCTACCATTGAAGGTATTAAGAATACATATTCGCAATAGCCTATTATAATGGCATCATGAAACATAAGCTATTTATTGGTAAGTAAACAAACGTTGATCAGAAGGAAGCATGTTTATATAATTAGTAGTTTTGTGCGTCAAATGGAATCTTGTGTTCAGGGTCAGGTAAAGATAAGTTTTTTTGGCTTAAAATCACACATATGTTGCATGTTTTACTGTAATGTAATGTCTACAACATTGTAATGAAAATGGCAGATAAACTAAAATTACTAACTATTAAAGCTAGTTATTACTTAAGTCTAATTTAAAAAATATATATATTCAAACTATGTGTATATATTTAAAATATATACTTCAATATAATTCTACAATGTTAAACTGAATTTTTTAAAAAGTTTAATGTTTTATATGAATGAATAATTATACATGTAATCAGTGACTTGATATTTTACAAAATATATATTTAAAAATAAACTTCAATGTTGAATAAATTTATATTTTACCTTTTTGTCCAAATAATATGTATGCATTACTTCTTTTACTGTAAAATAGAACGAGCAGTCAAATAACATTGTAATATGAAGTATTATACTCTCTTGCTCTTCTTAAAAAAATATTGTTGCAGATTAGTTGTTAATATTTGCTTTAGTTTCATTGACTGCTATTTTATGAATGTATATATTATATTACATAATAACTTGAACCATATTTGTTAAGTTAATTTAGTTATATTTTGATATTTAAATGAAATACTTCACATACTTGAATTATAGCTGTACAACATATATTCTCTCACCAAAAATGAAATGTGATGGTAATTCAACTAGAACTATTAAAATCAGTATTTTTTTTAATTCTATTATATACTTCTGCTCTAAATAATCTTACACTATAATAAAAAATAGAGTTGACTTTGTTTTGATAGAACATCCAAAAATTCTAATTAGCTAATTAAAGGTAGAACATTCAAATGTCTCCCATTAGATAAGTAGATACTAAATTTATAGGTTATTTTTTTAGGATTCTGTGTTCAAATTATTAATAATGAAAATAGTTTTAATGCAACATAATTATTGATGTATTTATATTCTTTATTGTACACCAGTTATTTTCAAACAGGTGGTCTTATCACTTTATAGTTATAAATTCTAGACAACCTTAAGGGCAGAGAAAAACAGTAAACAAAAATGTAGACATAATGACTTGTTGTTATAGGCATATAATGAGATTTTATAATATGTCTTAATCATATGTAAATTAGTCAAGATAATTAAAATATTTTGTTATCTCATTATATATAGTAGTTGTGAACTTTGTTGTCAAGAAGATAACAAATTCAATTCCTTGTGTTGATTTTTTTATATAAGTTTATATCTGAATAATCATAGCTTTTAATTTTTGATTCATTAAGAAACTCCCAAATAGGGAAAGTCCACAAAATTACCATATATATATATATATATATATATATATATATATATATATATATATCACTATTATATAACATTATTAGTAAGGAGTTGTTCTGGGAAACTTTGTGAACAAATTTGATGATAATAAAAATGGTTATAGTGAGATATGCCATTGTAGACAATTGTAGAATTTTTAAGAGGAAAGATTTTATTATACAATACTGTTGCTTAAGTTTTGTACCTATACATAGCATATGAGATATAAGCACACAAAATCAATAAATTTATGAGTGATCATCTTTGTATATAATTTTTCTGTAGATGTGTACTGTTGTGAACTCCTAAAAAGCTATACCAATTTTTATGAGATTTTCTGGTTCTGTTTAGATGGACTTAAGACAAATTTTGATTTAACTATCTATAATTTTTGTATATATTCTGGTAGAATTAAGAATGGTTTAGATACACTGTATATAATTCTACTGTATGTGTGTATATGACTGACCTCTTAAATAGCTAGATGAAATTCTTTGTGTGTGTTCAGGTGATTTTCAAGAATGGTTTTGATTGACATTTTGATTGAGACTTCACCATCTTTCTACAGTATTGGGAACTACATGGGTGACACTCCTGGGAACAGTTAGTAAATATTTTGTTTCTAGTTAATATACACAGTCACCACTGGCATAAATAAATTACCGAGCATCCAGGCGATGAGTAGTTAATATATTCATGAGGCTTAGAATATGATAGTTAATAGTGTTAATATGTGTAAAAGCAGGAAAATATGTGTATAAACAAATGACGTCTTATCCTTTATATAACACAAAAGTGATTGAATAGACATTTAATGTTTATATATTTAGAGATGCATCAACAATGATAATGCTGTATTTACTTTATGTTGTTTACTTAATTTTATGCCTATTAGCTACTAGGGTTGATTGCTTGTATATTCTATACTTTCTTAAATTTTTACACTGATGCAATGCCTAAAATTTTATTTCAGTTAGAATGTGGGCATTGACTTTTGACCATTAAAGAAAGTATATTGTTAAATTGCTATTAGCCTTAGTTTCAGTAATAATCTGGAAACACGTAAATAAATATACATACATTATGGTGAAATGTGATATACAATATGATTCCTTCAAATTCGAAAATAATTTTTTAGCAATTTTGAATTGTCAAATACTATTTTTTCTCTAAATGATTCACAATGTAGTATTAGAGAGTGATATAGAACCTAAAGTAACAAGGGTTTCTTTGCACCCGGTTTTGAGAAGAACCCATAACTAACTTAACTTGGATGTCCTTTTTTATCATCATTGCAATGTAATGCTACCTTATTTTATTTTTATTATTTTATTTATTTAGATCATAGCAATTTATTCACTCCCATACTTTTTTGAAAAACGATATGTAATTGTAAATCTTATTAAAACTAACTTATTCGACACCACACCTAAGCATTTTAATTACAGTATAATAAAAAAACAACAGTCTATTTTCTAGTTTAAATTCGTAATGCTTGTGTTTGCATATATTACACGTTAGCCCTACTTTGCATATGTAAATAAACTTATATTAATATTTAGTTAAATACACTTTCCTGTAGCACAATCTGATATTGCTTACACATCTGGAATTTATTTTATTGTTCATATTTTAAATCTTATAAAATCAATTATATACAAGTGAAGGTCCAATCAAAATCAGTTTAGTTGTTTTGGTTTTTATGGGTAGCAAGCAGGTATATACATTATTTTAAATACTAAAGATTCAATTCAAAATATTTAAAAACTGGTTACTTTGATGTACAAACAGAAAATTCAATGTTATTTTTACAATTAATATATTAAAAATGTTATTAATCAAAATAATCCAGTTATAGTTTCTAATGAATTCCATGATAGGGGATATATTATTGCAAATATTGCTTCCTCAGTACTTTGAAATTTCAATATTATTTGTGTAGTAAGTAGTATAACGTAATAAAATTTGTAATTTATGTACTTTGTTAACCCACCTATGCAAACAATTTCGGAAAATTCCAATCCTGTTGATGACGCTAAGAGAAATTAAAAACATGTATATATATAATATATATCACTTCCCTACCCTATTCGAGATTTCCAAAATTATTCACTGATTGATTTGAAATTTGGCATTAAAATTAACTTTATTTGCCTGCTCCATATTACCACGAGATCGGAAATGTATAAGCAAAAATGACTACTCGTTTTTATCATAAAATCTAAAAAAAATACACACGATTTATTTAAAATTAGGCATATTAATCAAATTCTAAAGTATAACATTAGACAGTAGTGACGTAGAAACTCACTGACAATGGATAACTCCATATATATACTTTCATATATAGGCGAATAATAATCATTTATTATAGTTTTTTTACTTACTATTACGAGAATTTGAAAGCTTCGCGATTGATTTGAAATTAAGTAGACTCCTTTCACGCGTAGGCTTTCAATAAGAATAGGTTCCCATATTTTCACAGGATTAGGAATTACGCGTTGACATCGCGGGGAACAGCTAGTTGTAAATAAAATTGTCATAACATGTATAAATTGTTACTCCTCATACCCCCTGGTTAGCTCGGCACGAACAACGTTATCATTGTGTCAGCTTGACCTAAGACCTCGATCACCCACGACCGTTGTCTACAGTTGATAACAGCTACTATAAATTACCATCTATATCGCATTGTAATGCTAATTTGTTACCAGTCACTCATAAGATCCGTAGCGAGTCGCACATTTCTTCATAATAATAACCGAATTTAAAGTGCTTCGTTTCTAAAATTTAATGTATCACTAGTATCAATGGCTAAATTCGTGAAATACAGTGACTTCCTATCTCCTATTTAATTCAATTTGTGTTTTAAAAGAACAATTCGAAGTTGCGAAACTCGGAGGAGTGGACTTTTTATTTTTAAAATTCAATCTGGCGCCAGCATACATGCATCAATTTTCGGGCGATTTGTTCCAAAAAATGACCATTTCCTTAATGTACAGAGTGAACCCCATTTACTATTCGGACTACTCCGATACGATTTAGGATTACAACTGAAATTACTTCAGTTAAAATACGTTTTCTGCCATTGGCTTTACCATTTCGAGTACTACAAATTCGGAGTTTACCCCAAAGACATCACTTGACTTACCTTCATCTTAAAAGAAAAGCTTCTTTAAGAAAATGGACATCGTTGCTAATGTAAGTAAGCAGTCTTATAGGGATGTTCCTATATTTCTTTTTAAAAACACTGCGGCAAAATCTAGGGAGATACTATTAATTTATCTAGAAGTATATAATACATGTTTGATAATACATGTAATTCTCATTCTTATCTTTTGTAAATTTATCGTCTTTCTTCGTCAGTTATGTCGTCAGTAATCATTTATTACCACCTTTATCAAATAATATTAAAAACAACAGTTTAATGCGTGATATTTGTGTATGGCTGCTACTTTGATTTGAAATTTATCGTTTACAAATTTTCTTTGTTGATTCCTAAGTAGTCGGTATTTAGGATGACAAATTTACGAATTCGAAAACAGTTTTCGAACGAATATATAAACGAACATTTGTATACAAAATATTCTATATTATTAAAAAAAATACAGTGTACAGGCACGAATTTTGTTTCATTTCAATATAAATATCGATAAGGGAAATAACAGTTGTTGCTATAAAGTTACACAACGATCGTCTAGGTCGAAGTTTATCACTGTTAATTCAAATAGGAAAATATTTTAGGAGCAAATGTCGGTGACTGAAGTTTGGTCTATAATAAGATAAGATAAATCGCCAAATTTTTCTCCCGTAGTTGTTTTATTAGTTAGACGCTTAGCTTGATGTAGTATACAATCAAAATACTTGTGGACTTGTACATACGTATTCTTTCCGTTGTCAAACCTATTATGTGTTTGTGTACATTAGAAAATACCTGAGGTTCGTGGTATATTGGAAATAATGCATGCATGTCTCTAGCTTAAAATATGTGCCTCAAAATATTATTTTTAATCTTTTTAATCCACATTTTTAATTCACAGTAATCCTGTATGTTTTTAGGAGTATTATTTAAATTGTATCACTTTTGGCAATAAATAGTCGTTAATCGTCATCGTCTTAGTAAGACGATGATAATCCTCCCTTTTATTATAAAAATATTATTGCTGAGAACATTTTTTTATAAGAGAATAAATATAAACAGAATTTCATCCATAATCGTTCATTGACAACAGTTTTCTTTTGAATATAAATAAAGATAACGTTTTTTTTATAGTACCATCCGGTGTTCAAAGCGTTCCTGGCCGGTTCATTTTCCGGGACTTTCAGTACTATATTGTTCCAACCGTTGGACTTGGTGAAGACTAGACTACAGAATCCCAGTCAACATGTTGTTGCGGCGGCAGTCAAGTAAGTAGCCATTCCTAACTATCAAACGAAAACAACGGAGTCTCCTTTTAAAAACATTAAATACGCTACTGTTCGTCTTAGCCTAATAGGACTTGATATTTCCAAATCTATAATATCAATTTTAAAAAAAAACCATTTTATGTCTATTATTAGATTCTGTTGAAAATTCCATTTTTCTATTCAAAAATGTGCTTTTTAAAAGTCTATTAACTAGTTCTCGTCTTGAGTATTGTTGTTTTTAAGTCTGTAACTGTAACTATAGACTCTCTAATTTAGCAATGGAACTAATAGATGCTGTAGAAAAAATATTTTTATTACTCCAAAATTAGAATATTAATAGATAGATTTAATATAATATACAATGTTATTAAAACGAAATCGACAATTAATGTTACTATTAACATGTATTTCATTTCTCTCTGGATTCCGAGAAAAAGCTAGTAAAAAATATAAAATCTAATTTAGGACCTGATCTGTTCTTTCAGCAGCCGAATTCAACCCGGCATGATCACAATCTTCGTGAATATCGTACGTCAGGAACAGATTGTCGGTCTATGGAGGGGTATGGTCCCGTCTATAGCCCGATGTGTTCCGGGAGTCGGTCTTTACTTTTCTTCACTTCACTGGTTGAAGACGAAGCTCGGGAAGAACAGACAAGATTTGGGTGCTATGGAGGCCATCGCTTTAGGGGTTATCGCAAGGACCATGAGCGGTGTTGCCTTAATTCCAATGACTGTTATAAAAACTAGGTGAGTCAAATTATATCTTCGAAGCTGTGTATTATAACACTGGTTGATCCCACCTATCCTTTTAGTACATTTATATTTTCTTTTTATAGTTATATTTTCTTGTGTTGTGTACAATAACGTATATTCTATCCAAATAGTTTTGGTTTAACTTACTTTAAAGATTCAAGTTATGTGTAATGTGATATGGTCAGTTTTTTTTTAAATAATTTTCTTAAGTAAGTTAATCACCTATACAGACTATAAAGTTTCGTTATACAAAAAATCAAATCCCGACCGCTTCCAATTACATTGTTACAGTGAATACGCTACCTTTGGTCGCAATTGTTGAATTTATGATTTTTTATCAGTATATCTTTACAAGGTGATCTTACTGTCACTTATTTTTAAATGTCTTTTTTTTTGCTATATAGGTATGAATCAGGTGTATATAAATACAATAGTCTCGGCGGTGCTCTGAAGGCTATATACAAGGCAGAGGGTTTAAGAGGCTTATCGTGTGGTCTGGGTCCGACATTAGCGAGAGATGCACCATTTTCGGGACTTTACCTCATGTTCTACACGCAAACGAAACAAGCTATTCCTAAAGGTAATTTTTCTCAAATTTATAATCTTTCCGTGATTATGAATTTTAGTACTAAATGTGGCAAATGCCCCATGTGTAAAGTTATACATTAGTTATAATGTAAAATGTATTGTATCTTTGTAAGAAATTAGCCACCATTGGGATTTTTTCTTTAATTTGTACTCCCGGGAATGAAACCCAAAGCCTCTGCTATCGAAGCGTGTACTCGGGCTACTGTGCTAGCGTTGACACTCGAACTTAAAAACCAAATTCTTCCAAAACAGCGTTATGAGAAGTGGGATTGTATCGACTCCGGAAAGAAAACACGAAGTAAAATGTAAATATTGTCTCCAAAAATGAATACTCTAGTCCAAAGGTCGGCAAGTAACGGTCACTATAGTGCGGCCCGCGCAAGTAAGACCACTTGGTCGAAATGCTAAAAATAATGAGTTGTGGCCCGCACCAATATCCTCATATTATTTTTTGGTGTTATGGCTTTTTCCTGTGCCAATTTACTTCGCCTTTATCACGAAGAAGTAATAGGCGCATGTACAAAATATCCTCATGACAAATGCTTAAGAAAAGTATGCCGACCCATGTTCAAGTCGAAGTAAATACGAAAGTTATATTTTTTTTGTTTTTATGAAATAGAAAATTTTGGATTTGTGGGTTAAGTGTTCGCTTTCCAGCCTAGATATGTTAATAACAGCCGACCGTCTTGACTGACGACTACTAAAGGATCGAGTACTAATTTTAGTGCAATATTCTCTACAGAATATCTACAGTCTCCGGCAACAGCGACTATAGTACATTTCTCGTGTGGTATAGTCGCCGGTATCGCTGCATCTCTCGCCACCAATCCAGCTGATGTGCTGAAGACCAAAATGCAGTTGTATCCGGACAAGTTCCCCAATACTTTAAGTGCAGCAATATATATCAATCAGGTGAGATACCTACCACACCAATTTCTATTCCTTAATACTTCTTTATCTATAATATAAAAATGAATCGCAAAATGTGTTGGTAAGCCCATAACTCTAAAACGCTTAAAACAATTTTGCTAATTCTTTTTTTAAAATGTTCGTTGAAGTCCAAGGATGATTTTTACGATGGCGAGAAAAGTTCGAATAATAGCATGGGAAAACCCTAAAAACAGCCCCTTTTCTGTTTCCCATACAAACGTTTTCTAACTAAAATATTGAGTCAATTTTACCTTTATTGCTATTAAATAAAGTTCATAATAAATTACAAGTACTCACTGTTGTCCAAGGGATGTAGGTGTTTTCCTAACGTCAAAGAGTTAATTTGCACTTTATTACCGCTGCACAAAGTTCAAAATCAATTGAAGTCACAACCCGACCATATTGAATAGTCACAAAATGTAAGAACATTCGTAAAACTGAAATCTGCCACATTCCATATCTTCTTGACAGAACGAATCTGTCGGGTCTGCTAGTAGTAAATAATTCTTGTATACTTTTTTATGTGTATAAGCTTACATTAAACAGCTGGACTGGTTTGGAAGATTTTTTTGTGTGTTCGTGTATATTTAAAAATGGTTTGCACTAACAATTCGGTTTTAACTTTTTAACAAAGTTAAGAATTTGCCTATATTTTTACGGGATTCGAAATATTGGGGTGACATCATTGGAAATATACAGTTGAATGTTTGTGACTGAACTCCTAAAGGTCTTGAGTGATTTTTTATTTAGTATTATATCTAATAATGGAATTTCATTGATTAGAAAATTTGAAATTTAGCCGTTACACTATATCACGTAATTACGTGATATAGTCGCTCGCTAAGATATATATTCCCACGGGAATGGGAACTACGCGGGCTCCAAAATCTATCTATGGCTTGTACAAGTTATATAATATATCAATATGTGGTAGTTAAATAAGTGCCCTTACTTTTCACTGATATGTCCTATACACTGTTGCTTCCACTTAAAAAGAAACTTAAATGCTTGATTGTTCATATCAATCATTGTACTTTGTGATGAAGAAAAACAGTATATTTCGTGAGCAATTCTGGGGTACGTTCTCTCCCTTGAGCGAGGAGACCTGTTCCCAGCAGTGGGACGATAAAAGGCTGATACCATTCCTAATCCTTATTGAATTGAAGGTCACATGTAGAAACCTCAACTTCATTACAAGTGCACTTTATAAGAGATTAATTACATAGTACTTACTTTGTCATCATTAATAATGACTAGATAAACTAAGTGCATATTGACCTCTGCATCCTAAAGACACCCGTGTTATGCCAACACGTGACTTTCTATCTCAAATAACGTTTAATTACTATTATTAATCGGCTTTCTTGTATAGAAACGTAGATAATATGAAGAAAGTAACTCTTCTGATAGTTCTTAGTCTAAATTATTAAATTAAAACTCATATATGGGGATTTCAAATCCCCCGCTTCGGGTTGGCTGGGTTAACGAAAATTCAACTCTAACCCAACAGTCCTAAAGTTACATATTTAACTTTGTTTGTTATAGACTTATGGAGTTCGAGGATACTTTAAAGGAGCTGTACCTAGAATGCTCCGTAGGACTCTAATGGCGGCGATGGCTTGGACGGTGTTTGAAGAAATAACCCGATCTATTGGATTAAAATAATCGGTCTATTGCCAAGTGATGGTAATATCACGTGGCATATAATTAAAAGCCTCTGGAAACGTAAGCCTATATAGAGCTATTGAAAGATTTCTTAAATACTCATGGGTTTCTTATGATGAAGTTATCTGTGCTAAATAAAAGTGAGTGGATTTTTATCAATTTTCAAGTCTTTATTCATTTTAGATTGTTTTCTTATTTATCTTTTGTAGAAAGTTTAAATAAATGTTGATTTGCATTGTAGATATATTTCACATTTTCTACTTATTTCAATACACGGTTTAATTAAAATTCTTGGTAATATCTTTGGCAAAATAAAATCCAGATAAATAAATACCAGTTGAAAACACTGAAATTTGAGTGATCATTTTGTTAGCATAATAATTAAACTAAAAAACACTGAAGAACTGCTCATTAATGGGAAAATATATAAATTTAATATATTTCATTTATATAATATTTTGTTGGTTTGATTATGTGAAAAATAGTTTCCAGAGAGCACTACAAACAACTTTTTATAGAAAGTCCTGGAAAGCATTGTTTCCTAAAAGTCTTACAGATAATATTTCTCAAAAAATTCTATACAATATTTTTTCTAGAAAGCCCTCCAAGAGCAGCTTCTAGAAACTTCTGGATATTAAGTATTTAGTAAGTTCTGCAAAACAAATTGTTAGTATATAAAGCTCAGCAAAAATGGTTTAAAATAAAAAAAAAAACTTTAAAATACACATAGCTTTTTTGGGAAAACAATTGTAGAAAATGAAAAAAAAGAAAGAAATCGTTTTTCAGCTTGTATATTTTCTTTCTCATTAAAAAGGCACAGATTTTTAATCCACCAAAATAGTCAAATAGCGATTATTCTTTTTAACATTTTTTCATAAATAAACACGTGTTCGTTGCTTAGTTTCCAGAACGTTCTGTAATAAATGTCGGTTAGACCGTTCTTACAATTCAATGAGACGTTTCCGCATTCGCTTATAGAGCATTACTTTATCGGGTAAAGTGTTCCTTATCTATATCGTTTTTTTTTTTGTTATCTACATTTGTAATTTTTATTTTATTTTTTTATCTGTATATTGTGTTGTAGTGATTCTTTTTATCGTTGTGTGTAATGTATTTTGACTGTTAATTTTATCACTATATTAACCTATTTTTCTTTAATACTCAAAGTATAATGTAGATGTTACAAGAAATTATTTATGTAGCTTTTGGAATACATAAACGCTGAATAGGGTACCGTTGTGATGTTTTTATGAATAAATAAAGAAAGTACTATTTGTTTTATTTAACCAATGCTTAGAGGCGTGGGTACTTGTTTAGAGAAGCCACGAGTTCGAATCCAGGGTAGGCAATACATAGGTTTCGCTTTATAAAAAGAAACTTACTTGTTGGATTGTTCTTTCCAATTTATCGTTGTACTTTTCGTTGAAGGAAAATATCCTAAGGAAACCTACATTTCCCGGGAGTAACTGAGGTATATGTAACCTACCGACTCTCAGTTGAGCAGCGTTGTGGCTCTACGCTCTAAAAACCCTCTCTTCTATAGTGAGGACGAATGTTGTTAGGCTGCTACTTACGCTATAAAAAAGTAGAAGAGTATTTAAAACATATCTTATTATATGAAATCCTCTCAATGCGTCTGTATGACATTCTCTCAATGTGTCTACCTCTTAATATGTGTATATGACATCCTCACAATGTTTCTAAATGACGTTCTCTCAATGTGTCTATATAACGTCCAGTCCGGGGTAAAAGTATTTTCTTCGCTAGCAGAGTTCCGGATTTGATTCCCGGCAGGGCAAATTTAGGAAAATACAGGTTTTTTCACATACTACTGCCAATGTGCTACTGATGATATTAAACGACATATTATCTAAGGGAAGGGAAGGGGAACACAAAAATACTTTTTAGTAACAAAACTTTAATATACATATATACAAAATTTCTATTATTAATAATATTAAATTAATATATTTTATGCGAATGTTGTTTGGTTAATGGAAAATGTAATAAAAAGTTTTAAAGACCAAGTGTGTAGTCAGTCAGCGATAGCTAGTAGATGAAGAAGTATCACATCACCAAAGAATACCAGTTTGAAGAACCAACATTAGTGTTTCATTGAGTTGGAGATGCAGAGCCAAGTTGAAAAAACATCTAAGTTCTTTTAACCAACAACATAGTAATAATTCTCATGGTCCTGTATATAGCTATGGGCAATGGAATACAGTTTACATCTGAACCACATGTTTATTTGCCTTATTAAAAAAAAAGTAAAGGAAAATTGCATTACTAGGTCCAATTTACTTACAAATATAATTTGTTCCAAAAATTGTAACTAATTATATGTGTTGTAATAGATAAGTCAATCACTGACTTGAACGCTATTGTGGGATGTAGTCAGTGACTGTAGCTACTACTGTACAGAAAACTATAGTAGCTTATTTTTATGAGCTACAAGCCACTATCCGAATGAACTAGCTCAATATCATGATGACAGAATTTCATTGAAATGGATATCTTAAAAGATATCTGAGCTTTAACAAGAGGAGACAGATGGTGGGATGTGGCAAAATTACATGAGCATCGAATAGATCTCACTGTACATTACAGTGTACGAGTATGTCTTATTTCACATTGTCAATTTTATCTGTATAAAAACTCAATGCCCTCATGTTTAAGGTTCTCAATAAAGGTGTCTTCAAGAAGTGTTTTGTTATTTGTTTTAAATGCACTTATATAAATCTTGCTGTACATTATGACCCTTATTTAGATTGTGAGAATCAGTTGGTATATTATAAAAGGAATTCATAACATTCTGCCAGTTTGAATAACTTTTTGTAAACAATACATCCATCATAATGAATTTGTGTCATTACATTACATGATACAGTGTATGAGTATTCTCATTTCACATAGTTATATATAATATATGGCATGTTTGATTTTAACCATTTTCTCCAATTGCATCTTCTGATGGGAATCAAATTGTCAATTTTATCTTTATAAAAACTCAATGCCCTCATATTTAAGGTTCTCTATAAAGGTGTCTTCAAGTAGCGTTTTGCCATTTGTTTTAAATGCACTTATGTAAGTGGCTGTTTTTCCTTCGAACTCTGTAGTTTTCAAGGCAATTATAACTTCATCATTTGTATCTGGTATGAACTTAAATGACGAGAAGCCATGCATTGGTTGATGTTTTGTAATCTAAAATATAATATAAAAATCGTAATTTTTGTCCAATGTATCATAGTCCATCTTATGTAATATTTTTGTCTACATTTATTGATACACTTATTGATTTATATGCATATAATACATTTTAGTGCAGTTTTAACAGACATTTGTGTACATGAAAAAAATTGAACAAAATCATTCCAGCTGTTGAGTAGACAGAGTTCTGTGACATACACGGGGACATAAGAATTATATATAGAAATACATTTTTACAAAAAAATCATTGTGTTTTCAAGACCAAGTACTTTCCTTATTAGTTTACTATATTTCAATGCTTGAAAACTCTATTTCGTCTAAAGAAAATTTTACCAGGCTGTTTAATATTGTAAAAGAAATTGACACTAGATTAACATAGTTCAAATCAATTTCTAACATCTCTAGAATTGTTAATTATACAAGAGTTTTACTCACCTTTGTAGCCTTAACTTTGCTAAATTGACTATCAGCTGTGATTAAATAATCACAGCCCATGATTTCATCTCTTGTTTCATTATATGGCTCGTGGCTACATCTTCTTGGCAGAAAATGCCACTTCTGAGATATAGAAGACCATACCCCGGACTCATGTATCATATAGCCAGGCCACTCAATGCCAATAGAGGACCTAATAGCTTTGAATTCTCGCACCCAGCTTAAATGTTGTACCTAAAGATATCAATAAGTATACTTTGTTGCATATAGAATTAAGGTGGGTTATAATTAATTACAAACATGTTTTATAGCATATCATTTTTTCAATATTCAATTTCACAAACATGTTTTTATGATGATAGAATATTATCATTAATCTGCATACACAAATATATACAAAGGTAAATATAAAGCAAGTTTAACATTGTCTTGATAAGTAATGTTCTTTTAGTTAACATATTCAATTTGTGCTATAATCCATAATGAAAATAGCTATCATATCAGCAGGCCTGCTATTACATACTTAGGTAGTAGGTAAACTACAGGAGGCAAGTAATGTTTGAATTCAAACCTACCTTTACTACCATCATGTACCATCTGGTGAGATTATAGTCACATGTTAATCTGTCTGTGTATATGCAAAGGAGCGGGGACAAAAGTTTTTAATGTATTGTTTTGCCATTATCAAATAATCCAATATTTAAAAGAGTTCAACATTATTTACATACAAACACACTGGTGAAGTTTTAATTGAAAAATTTACCTCTCCATGCATGTTAACAATTTTTATCCACATAGGATCATAGCTCTCAAAGTCACCTCCAGCTGTAGTCCATTCTTTGCCCATAGAGCCAACATATAAAATGTTATCTTTATTAGTAGCCCATTCAATCTTAAAACCTTTCTCATGATGACCGTTGCCATCAGACAATATAACCCAGGGCACCACTTTACCATTTACTATTTCAAAAATCTGAAAGAAAAAGAAGCAGAAGTATAAAGAAGTGTTTTACTAAGGCTCTGGCCTCAATATTGTTTAAAATATATCAAAGTGCATCACAGTAAAGGAAAACATTGTGAAGAAATTTACATATATTGGGATATGTGTAACCTGCCAAACAGAAATATAACAAATTAAGAGAGTAAATAGACTATATTGAACACAATACAATAAATATTGTATATAAATTAACATAATCAAAAGATATAAAAACGTAGCATTTAATGCTAAGTAACTTCTGCCTAGCAACCTTAAGTCTAAGGAGATTTTACAGGAGTGGGATGATGGTTTAAAACCTTTTATCCCTTGAGCTAAAAGGTTGGTGCCCAGCAGTTACATTATTTTATTATTCAGATATATCTTCCTAGTAATTTGTTAAAATATTTCACAATACAAATATACAATATTATTATAATTACCATGCCTGAGCGATCATCAAATGTTAGCAACCTTCCATCATACACAATAAGTTCAGAAAGCTCCATTCCTCTACCTTTATGAGAGTATGTAGATGATAACACCATGGTGGGTCTAGTATCCCAGAGAATAGAAACATCTTGCTTTACTATATCATATCTTAGAAAACCTGTTTTTAAGTAACTGATAAATGTATGCGGTTTTTTGTCACTTTTCGAATTCGTATCCAAGTCCGCGACTATTCCTATTCTATAGGTTATCACATTACCAGCACGATATGGTGTTGACAATGGATATGTAGTGTTATACTGTCGACTAGATCTAGTCCATTTGTAACTTGACTCTATAGTACTAGTACACCAATTGTAATAGAAGAAAATTGATAGAACAGCACCAATTATCACCATAAGGAGTAAAAATTGAGGTTGTATTCTGACTGCATTTCCCACTCTGTAAGTTGCTGGAGTTCGTAGAGCTTTACGCCAATCTCTTAAGTTACCTTGCATTTTATTATCTTCTAATTCGTAATAGTCATACATAACGTATTAATATTCTATTAGTACATTATTGATTCCACTAATCTTAGTTCTAGTTTATAATTTTTCTACTAAATATGTAATTTATTCAGCACTTGTAGTACTACGTTAATATATGAGTTACTAAGTGACTTTCTTCTGAAGAAAATTATAAAATTATTGCTCATTTTTGGTGTAAACTTTAAATTTTTTTATCTAATCACAGCTGTAAACGTGAAACAATTGTAAATGTCATATACATTGTCAAATGTCAATGCGTACTTGACACTTTAAAATATAATTTATTTCTCTAATGGGAAAGGCGAAGATTTTATACCATAAAGCCAAGTTGTCAGTTTAAATTAATTAGAACATCTAAAAGGATTCTAATTCAGAAGGTTTATTACGACATATATTTTGCAAACGTGTATATTATAATTTAATATGTAAAGATAGTAACTGCCTCATTAGCTTTCTGGTCAGCTTGATCGGCTAGAAATATGAAGTCCGGGGTTCGAGTCACGGGTTGGGTGAATCTAAAGTCGATATTTTGTTTATTGATGAGTTTTCTTTTAAGAAATTGTCAGTATTTATCCAAAGTTCGAAATTTGCTGTTGTGCTCTACCCCCGTGCCTTGGAAAGCACTTTAGCCGTCGGCCCTGCGCCTGATCTCTCTCCGCTCATGTCGGATTACAGTCACATCGGTCTATAAGAGTGAAGAAATAGAGATTGCTCTTGTACTTGCGCATACATTTGTGTACTATAATATTTCCTGCGGAAATGGCTAATGTTTGCACGGGATTGGTGGCCGTGGCCAATAATCAGTCAGGAGACCATTATAGATAGTAGAATAATTTATAACAAAGTGTAAAAATTACGTAATCAACGCTGTAAGATTTATGTTTATGAAAGTATTTTATAAGACCTTAAATTGAAAAAGGATTATACTCGTAAAGTCGTAAATAAGTTAATTGGTCTTAATTTGTGTTAAATATATTTATGTGCCTGTTTTATTTAATAGCAATTGTTACAACCAGTGGTTTTATACTAAATTTTGAGTATCAGCCAAAATTCAACAGGCTAATTTTATTAATCATAGCTATTCATTTATTCGATAATCTAATTACCTTGTAATAATCATATCAATGTTGTGAATTTTTCTATTAC
This sequence comes from Elymnias hypermnestra, assembly GCA_015832385.1. Lineage (NCBI taxonomy): Eukaryota > Metazoa > Arthropoda > Insecta > Lepidoptera > Nymphalidae > Elymnias > Elymnias hypermnestra. Next base: position 1,278,630 of record JACTOM010000060.1, on the reverse strand, counting down.
TATTATGGTAAAGATATTATAAAGGATATCTCTTTAATTCTATTGAAAGAAAGTTATGTAACAGCCTATTAACATCTCATTGATGGGCTCCTTCCTTATAGAAGAAGGGTTTTTTTCTATTAGGTTTATTTATTAGATTTCCAAGAGAACTTATTACAAGATACATGGTTAAAAAGAAATATATTTACAATAACACAAGGTGAGTAATATTCTAATTAAAGGAAACAACGACATGATATAAAAAAAAGTGCATAAAAATTATAAAAATATAGAAAAGAAAATTACAATATTATGACGAAAATAATATAAAAAAAGAAAATATATTTTATTATAAGAACCAATCTAAACTAAGTGCAAGCTTCCTTTTAAATATTGGTTGTGTGTGTTGTGTGTGTGGGTTTTTAGAACAAAGAATAATTAGGCGGTTTTACTATAGGTTAGCAAACTCCAAAGAAAATTATTTATCATTTACTTGCATTTGTAATATTTGATATATGTTATTATATTATAGTACTTTATTTATTCACTATTTGTGCATTACCTTAACATACTTATTAGAGTAAAACTTATATTGACAATACGCGGTCTTGTTCCTTTAAGGCGGTCTCTTCCAGATAACCTTAAGAGCGGAGGAAGACAGTAAACAAAAAATGGGGTGTGTTATAAGGCGTGTTTGTTGTACGTGCACACGTCTCGTAACGGGTAATAGCTTAAAAATAGCAGGGTTTTCCCTCTAACGAGCGCAGTGTGTTACGGTCCTTACTCAGCATAATAAATACTTCGATTCTTTAGCTATCTAGTGTTGTTTTGAATTTTGGATGGATGTGATAGATATTTAGCTACAACACTAAACTGTATCCCCCGATTTTGTTATCATTCGTTTTTTTAAATCTTTTGAATTGCAAAAGCTAGACGGTGTACATTTAAAATTATTTTATACTATAATATACATACTTTATATATTGCAAACTACTAATTTACCACCTTAATATATTTTTATAATTTTTAAAAGAAAGTTGTCTTTAAATCCTAACCAGCAATCTTATATTCATTACTGTTTTTAAATGACTTACTTCCGAGTTGACTTAAAACCTTAATGACATCCTAAGAGATATTGAAGACACTCATTTATTTATTGCGTAAGTTATAAAGTTGAAACAAGTGAAGATCGCAAATTGACGGTCAATAAAAGAACGCAACGACTTTCACTGTGTTACTTAAGTTATTACCGGCCTTCATCGGGCATCCTGTAAAAAATGTAATCGAAATAAAATTGACCTCTAGCCGGCCATTTTAAAAATTTGGTTAGCAATTTATATTGCAGTTCCTTTGGCTTAATAGGAATTGATTTCTATTTAATTCTGTTATAATAAAATTAAAGTCGTCACTGGCATAAAGCTACAAATTCTAACATCGCTACCAGATATTCCTCGATTCAGATCTCAGCAGGATAAATTTAAGAAATTGCGTTTTCTAATCGAGTCTCGACTGATGGGAGGCTTCGGCCGTGGATACTTACCACCCTGCCACCAAAAACGTGCCGTCAAGCAATGAGATATCTCTTCCGGTAGGATGCTGTGTAGAAACCATAAGAGTTAAAATTGCCTCTTATCAGATTCCAGCACTCACATCTTCATCGTTTTATGTCACCACGCTCTACCCCTTTCACTTAGCAAAGGTTACCTGGAAGAGATCGCTAAATAGCGATAAGGCTGCCATATGGTACCAACTGATCTTTTTTTGTATTTGCTATTTTTTGTATGTTATTTTTGTGGTGTACAATAAAAGTCTCCCTTTCTCTCTCTCTCTCTCTTACTTGACCTAATAGCATTAATAAAAGGCCACGAGTTATTTGTAAATATTAAAGCTACCTAACAGTCAAACGAATTAGCATAAAAAACACTGCACGCTAATAATGCGTTTAATCCGTAAAAATTTTGAGCTTCACTTCAAAAAATATAGTTTAAATTAAATGCATGAAAAAATAACGAGTGTGCTTTAGACCACATGACTGAAGTAAAACACAATATTACCTTATAAAATTATTCGTTCTGTCCACTAACTATTAGCTTAATCACACTTTTCGTAACTCTCTTATCACGAATTCACCAAGTCAAGCGTGCATAAGGAGACTGTGAGTTAAATGATGTTTTATTTAATTTTCACTCATTATTTCCGCGTTTTTTTAAATGCAAGCGAATCTATTATGTTGTAATCATATAATGTATTAAATATAACTTGCATTAATCACTTTGCGGCCGGAAATGTTCTGATTTTTGAACAGTGAATGTTATTAAAGGTAGATACCACTGTTTAGCGCAGGTACCTATGTAATTAATATCCAACTCACGAAATGATTTAAAGACGAAATAATTGGATATAAATTGAAATCGGTTTCACAATTTCTAAGAATCAGAGAGATCTTAATGTAAAAGTCACTTTTACGAGACCGTTAAAAAAATAAAACAGGAGGCGTCATACGCTTGTCATATTTTACAATATAATGACATCGTATCAGAAAATTTTAAAGAAAAGCGGATAAAAAAATATGCACGGAATTTTTACGAATATATTATGGTACCTTGAGTTCCTCGCGTTTGCTATTATTTTAATTTCTTTTTTCTGTTTCATTCTGTATATAGCGAAAATAAATTACGTTTCGTACAATGTCCGATACGATATGAAGCAAAAGTGAGTTAATTTTATAATCAAAATTATATATTGTTACTAACTGACCCAAGCAGCTTCGTCTGTATCTATTTGATGCCTATGTAACTTAATTGTAATATTTAACGATCTCTTAAGAAAAAACGTGCAATTACGTTTTAATATTAAACAAGACATAAATGAAAACAAATATAATCATTACCTTTGTAATTTAGCAAGAAATCAAAGACGTACTGCCAAGCAAATAGAATTATGTTCTACACGAGGCTGGGTAGAAACCATGAGAGGTAAATTACCTCTTACCAGATTAGCGCGCTTCCATTTTAGACTGTATCATCACTTACCATCAGGTGTGATCACAGTCAAATGCTAACTTGTCAACAATAAAAAGAATAAACACATTCGTACACGAATAAAAGTATTTAAAAAACGATGGAAGATTTGGAAAGATATACATGTATATAGACTGCTTCATTGGTCAAGTGGTTAGCATTTTCGGCCACAGACATGATGTCCCGGGTTCGAGACCCGGGTCGGGCGAATTCAAAAATCGATACTGAGTTTTCTATTAAGATTTTATCAATATTTGCCTCAAGCTGGCGGTTTGATCCACTCACGTGCATCGGAGAGCAAGTTAAGCCGTCGGTTCTGGGCCTGATTTCTCTTCGGCTGTGTCGGATTGCTGTTACATCGAACTATGAGAGTGAAGGAATAGAGAGTACACTTTTGTACTATGGCTGCCAAACCGCAGTGGAGCAGCGTGGTCGGTCTATGCTCTAAAAACCCTCTCTTCTATGAGGGAAAAGGCTTGTGCCCAGCAGTGGGATGTTAATGGGCTGTTACTTACCTTACCTTATACACGTATATTGGGAGACGGTTTTAAGGAATTTCAGAGAATGCAATAGTTAAATCTGACATCGCATGTTGTACAATGATGCTAAGTAACTTTTTAGTCGTCATTATATTTGTGATTATATTCATAATAGATTCATTAAATTTGTGTTTTCAGGTATATGGCTGATGATACATGGTTAATTCAAAGCTAGATGTAAATCTTCATGAACTTTTGTAAGTAAAAAAAGCAAAATGGTTCCATTCAGAATTTGTACGGTTTTCCACGGCATCGGGAACTACCAGCAGGCACTATTAAGTTCTGTTTGTAATATACTACAATACTCAATTGTTATACATTCAGCTAGTTTGTGAAATGAACAAAGCTAGCCCTTTTCAGGGCTCGCACTCGAAAAGTGGCGGCCTCCTTAAGAGCTTGTCCTTCCCTCCGGTTATGCTGTAAGAACCAGACGGGCTAATAGCTAAAGACACTCCGAACAAAAAAAAACTGGTCTGGCAATATATATATGTAATCATTTTTCAGCCTCCAAGATGTACGTGTAACAAAACCAAGGCCCAGATTAATTGTAAATGAGCCAAATCAGAGACCAGTGTGCTGTGATCTCGGATGTGTATGGTTTTGCAGACTGATAGGCAGCATAACAACCATCGCTATATGTTATTTCTGTGCGTATGCATTCATATCTGACACTAAACTCAAGTTTGGACTGTTCGTGCCGTGATATTTAGTGTTCTGTACATTCTTCCTGTGTAATAAATTTCATAAAAAATTCTTTCCTTATAATTAAAATAAAATGAAAAAATTCTTCATTCGAGTAGGTTTTTACATCACTTTGTTATTTTCATATTACTTCCTGGTTATATTCATATTTAAGAACCATTTATAATCTTAAGTTCGTGGTTTCGCATTCGCCCTGTTTAAATAAAATCAAAAAGGTTCTTTATACAAGTAGGGAGTTAGTACTCTGTCCGTTGGTAATAAATTTACCAGCGGTTCCTAAAGTTGATTCCACTGAGAAGAAACCGGCAAGAAACTAAGCAGTTACTCTTATAAGTATAATTTACAACGTACCAATATGTAAGTGGCATCAAGACCAAATATTTTTATCGCTTAAATAATCTTCAAAATTATAATATGCCTTTTGTAAAAGATTTTTTTGATTTGTTCATAAAATAAGTAGAGGCATATCCAAAACTGATTTCGATATCTTATTAAAAATGCATATGCTCAATCCAACAAACGATATCTGAAACTTAAATATGCCTTTACAAATTTCTTCTTTATATTGCGGTATAAATGAGTATGCATAACATTTTATATATTATTATGAATATATAAAATGTTATTGCATTTATATTGCGTGTCGACGTTTTTCATCGTTTTCATTAAAATTATTCATTGTATAATTTCAGTTTATTCTATTTAAGTTAGAGAAATACATTCATTCACATTTTTACAGCCCAAATAATTTTTCTAATATAGTAAATTTTAATAAGATTTCTTTTTATAAAGGTTTTATATTTACGTGATATATAAGCGATAACTCGTAGAACGTCTTCTGGGAGTTTATTATGAAAACGCCTAATAGAATTTATAGTTCCTTTTTATTTTTACTAAATATACATTAATCGAAAATGCCTTAATGAAAGTCCTTTTCATGGTAAAATACAGTAATTTTTTAATATTACTCTCGACTTATAAGCCAAAGTTACAGAGGTTTCTTCGCGTCTCGTTTTGAGAAGAACCTACAACTAACTTCGGTTAATTCGATTCATTTTGTTGTAAGGTTTTAATAACGAACAAACGAAAGTTTAATATTTTACAGACTTATTGCTTTATTAGTATTTTATTTTATATTATCAGGCCCAGGATATTTGTAATTATTATAATGATCGCATGCTTCCGGTTGTAACGGTACCGTTTTTCTATCAGTTTTTTGTGTAAAATCGTGTAAATTTTTTATTAATTAATAATTACAAAGGCATTTTACAATGCTAAGTAATCTATCACTTTAACAGTTTTTCTTTTATAATCACTTGAAATAAAATCTCATTACTACTTACTCATTTACGTAATGTAGTTAATTACAGCTCTCAAATATCTTTCAGTTACCATTTGATTCTGATGAATTTTTTGCTTGCATTTCAAATATGTTCGCACTTTCGAATAGATTAGGCAAAAGAATGGGGGAGTTAATATCATAATTGCCGCTAATGCAATCAGAATGAAAGTAAAGCTGTAAGCAACAAAACAGAATATTAATATCAGATCATACGTAGTTTTTGCAATGTTCAAGTTAAGACATGAAATGCGCGATCGCTAACTAGATTATGAAAAAGTCTAAAAGAAATGTTATCCACTACAAGTTCATTAAAATGTTTATTCAATAATTGAATTTAATCAATTAGTAATATGGTTTGATTATTGCCGGCTATTATTAACTTTTAAAATGTAAAAAAGTAGTTATAGTGGCATAACTACAGTAGTTGGACATATGATATCTTGGACTTTTTTATAGATATTAATACGTTCTATAATATTGTTGAACATTTTTTTGTTCTATCTTCAATAGTTTTCGCAGAGCACGCGATAATAAATTTTTTATTTCTCACCTTGGGTTACATTGATGCATTTTTCTTAGGGATCCCTACTTTTTTGCGAATGAAATATAGCCTATGTTGCTCAGTGAAAATTCAGCTTTCTAATGGTGAAAAAATTTTTGAATTAGGCCCAGTAGTTTTGTGTCAAAACGTAACAAACATACATACAAAAACACAAATGTTTCCTCTTGTTTAGATTAACTATATAACAAAAATATTGATGGTAATATTATTAACTAAAACGTAAGTGACTAACTTCAAAAGGTCCGCGGAGAAATGCTGAGAATTTTTATAACAGAAAACTCAACATAATTTTTTTAATAGGCTCGTGACTTGAACCCAGGACCTCATATCTTTAGTCTAGCAAGCGGACCACTAGACAAATGAGGCAGTTTAATGTTATAATAACTAAATAGAGCATGCATAAATAATTTGACGATCTCCCTGTTGCAGTGGTGCGAGAACTCGCTTTGCTAGCACAGGTCCTGGGTTTTGTCCCCAGAAGGTAATATTTTTGAAAATTCGCTTTCTAATTTGTCTGAGTGGCTAGTTTGTGTTTCGATACGATGGAGTGTAAAAATCATAACCAGGTTAGCGCGTTTCCATCTTAGAATGTATCTTCACTTACCATCTGGTCTGGTCATGACAGTCAAGCGCTAATGTATCAGCAATATAAGAAATATATCTAAATAAAAAATGCATGCGTACAAAGTACATATATCAGAAGTGAAACTTCTTTGCCAAACTACTTACTCTTATTTATATACAAATCTAAAACTTTAGATTTCCGAGACGTAGAGGGAAAGAGATATGTTATTTAATTTAATTGTCATTAAAATATTAAAAGTGTCGAAAATTAATAAAAATAATTTATTGAAATCTCAAATGACGAATAGTAAATAAAAATGCCACGTATTTTTAGTAATTAAATTTTGCATTTGAATTTGAAATTTTGAGGATATTTTAATTTTAAATTTTATGAAAAATTGTATATTAAATTATTAAACGACGAGTGGTTTAATAATTTAATATTTAGTTAAAATGCCACATGTTATTTGTAAATATTAACACTACGTAACCTTCAAATTAATTAGCATAAAAAACGCTGCTCATCTTCGTGACTTCGGAATCACGCGTTGCATCCTTAAAAACCCTCATGCGCTTAAAGAAGTTTCACTTCAAAAATACATGTATTAGTAAATTAATCCTTTATTATATTATCATTATCGTACTATATGTACTCCATTTATTGTAAGTATGTATGATGTCTTTATGCACCACCTATCTCTATTCTTTTTGACGGCCACGCTGGCGCAGTGGTGCGAGTATTCGCTTTGCTAGCGGAGGTCCTGGGTTCGATCCCCGGTAGGACGAATTTAGGACATGGCTAGGTACTACCCTACTAGCAAAGACGGACTGCTAAACATAGAGATTTGTGTTCCTGTACGACGCTGTGTAAAAACCATAAGGGGTATATCATCTCTTACCAGATTAAACTGTATTATCTCTCACTATCAGGTGAGATCAGAGTCAAACTCTAAACTGTCAGCAATAAAAAAATCTACTTTTGCACGATTTACTTCGCCTTAAGCTTGCCTGGAAATAATAGCTGAAGACTGCCTTTTTGTACAATTGCTTGTGTAAACCTTAATCATAACTTGACGTACACCTTGATAGAAATCAAAGTGTACGATAAAGAGAATTTTATTATTAAATATCGCCTATACTCGTACGCTTATTTCGATACCCAACAATTCAGAGTAAAGAATCGTGATGGACTGCTCTATGTACGCCTGACAAATTTGATTAGCAGATCCTTTGTGTCCAACACAAATGGACTTTTTTATAAGTAAAACGTTCAAGCGGGACTTACACTGCGGATGCACTTTCTATTTGAAAAGAATTACATGAAATCTCGCGATTGTTATCTCGACAGCTGTGATTTATGCAATTTTAATTTATACTCCGACACCTTTATCTCGACTTTCAGAGTTGTTAAGCTGATAGCTTTACTTTAGTCTATTTTGCGTCGAATAAAAGAAACTCATTACTGTTAATGCGGATTAATTTGTTGGAATACTAAATGCTAAGTGGGTGAATTAGTTATTGTGTTTGATGCTTTTGATTTCTAGCTACTTCTTTACGTGGTTGCTTTTGTATATTGTTCGTATTATATGTTATCTAAAAGCCATGATGGATTAGTGGATAAAAGAAAATTGGTCTGTCTCATTGGTCTAGTGGTTAGCATGTTAGACTACAGACATGAGGTCCTGGGTTCGATTCCCGGGTCGGGCCAATTCGAAATCGATATTGAGTTTTTTTAATATTGCCCGAAGTTTGAAAGTTGGCGGTGTCATCCACCCCCGTGTCTCGGAGAGCACGTTGAACAGTCAGTCCTGCGCCTAATCTCTCTCCTATCGTGTCGGTTTCCCGTCACATTGGACTGTGAGAGTGAAGGAATTGAGAGTGCACTCATGCACTATGCCTGCCAATCCGCAGTGGAGCAGCATGGTGGGTCTATACTCCAAAAACCCTCTTTCATATGCGTGAGGAGGCCTGTACTCAGCAATGGGACGTTAATGGACTGCTACTTACCTTAATTTGTTTGATGCTTAATTTTCAATCCATTACGTTATTTGATGAAGGAAATCATCGTGTGGAAACTTGAATATCTCTGAAGTATTTCTGGGGTATGTGTAGCCTACTAACCCGAATTGAAACAACGGGGTAGGTCTTTATTCTAGAGACCCTCTCTAATACGAGTGAGGATGTATGTGCGAGGGATGCTGTTGGGCTAATACTTACCTTACCTTTTCCAGAAATAAAGTAATCTAGAAGAATTAAACGGTATTACGTATCAATTGCCTCATTGGTCTAGTGGTTAGCATGTTCGACTACAGACATGAGGTCCTGAGTTCGAGTCCCGGGTCGGGCCAATTGAAAAATCAATATTGAGTTTTCTATTAAGATTTTCTCAATATTTGCCCGAAGCTGGGAAGTTGGCGGTGTGATCCACCTCCGTGCCTCGGAGAACACGTTAAGCCGTCGGTCCTGCGCCTGATCTCTCTCCGGTCGTGTCGGGTTCCCGTCACATCTGACTATGAGAGTTAAGGAATAGAGAGTGCACATGTGTACTATGCCTGCTAATCCGCAGTGGAGCAGCGTGGTGGGTCTATGCTCTTAAAACCCTCGCTCCTCAGAGTGAGGAAGCCTGCGCCCAGCAGTGGGACATTAATGGGCTGCTACTTACTTGTTATGTTTTAAATGAATACAGGATCAATAGAAAGCAGTTTGCCAGTATCTTTATATATTAAAAGAATCACGATGTTTGTCTATTTCTGTTAATGGTAACAGTACAATAATTAATATGGGACGCCACATTACCAATTGCTTACATTAAGATCTGGTTGCATAAAATTTAGAGCGGCCTACGTATTCTATACGCGTGTTGTGGACCAAAAATAAACATTCGGATACTAAAACCGTGTCCATTGTTCTATTCTGTAAAAGAACTGATTCAATATTATATTATTTAGTTAATTTGTTGTTGATTTTTTTTTCAGAACAAGGCAAGCATCGTAGTTTTATTGGAAATCTTATGAAAAATGATTTTATTTGTGCGATTTAAAAGTCCTGTAAGAGCCTACTTACATAATAAATTGTGATATCGCCACTTTAGAGTAAAAAATACACCAACCTAATATTTCAGTGTTTTAGTTAAGGACTCAGCATAATCCAGTATAGTCTATATTTTCTTGTGTGTAAAATTTATATTCAAATTAAAAAATGACAGCCTTATCATTGTCATTAGTTAAGACAATTCGTCATTTGAGATTTCAATAAATTATTTGTATTAATATTCGACAGTTTTAATATTTTGATGACAACTAAATTCTCTTTCTCCCTCCCTCTAAGTTTTGGAAACGTAAAGTTTTAGATTTGTATAAATATAAACAAGACTTAAAAATTAGTTTGCCAAAGAAGTTTCACTTCTGACACGTGTACTTTGTACGCAAGTACTTTTAATTTTCAAACGGCTTTCTTTCAAAATTAGCTTTTTACACTGTTTCACCATTTTTCCAAAGTCGTGACATATTTAAATTAAATTGTAAGATACCTACACGACCGACAAATAAATATATTTTTCCTTCACGTCAAAGTCGCATAGATTTGTCACTACACTCTTGTTTAAATCGCATTCGCCGCCAATATAACTTCTTACTTACAAAATTAGACATTTTACCACAAAGTACCGATTAAAAAAAATGTATATTGAGTTTTCTATTTTAAAAAATAAAAATTAAAAAATTTAAAATAGCAAAACCAAATTCATAAGCATCTATTAATTCTAAGCATATTGGAATATCTGTATGGTATGTTCGCCTTATTATAATACACATAGTTTACGAATGGAAGGAATACAAAAACGACTCCTAGGACATCTTTCTTTTTTTGTTTTGTCAATAAAATTTTAACTAGTGGGACTAAAAGCAAAAATACTCATAGCCATTTAATTTAACACTTTTTTTTGTTTTTATATGTCATTATAAGAATAAGACAGGAGAGAAGCATAAAGTATGGGCATAGGGTTCTCCGCCGACATCATCGTTAGTGACATCCATAATTCAATTTCCATACTGTGGGCTTTGGTGGGCAATGTTGGTGCAATCAAACACTTTATTAATTAAATCAGATTAAAATGTTCAATCACTTAATGTTCCCGATATCAATTTACACGAACTCATTAATAATAAGTGCTAGAAACGTGACAGTTTCAAAAGTCGACCGCACCGGCGGGCCGTCACTATTGACTCTGCCCCTGGCGGATAGACAGATGGCGCCAATGTTCCACGGACTATTGCACTCCGACATATATAATTTATATTTTATTTTATTTTTAGATTAATTTAATTTTTAACTCATGTTGTTGCTACCTTAAAAAGTTGCATACTTAACCAATTTATAGATGTATGTTTTTATAAGACATTAAGTGTAGCAACTACTGGTGCTCTTTGAATAAATAAGATTTTGTCAATATTTGCCTGAAGTTAGGAAGTTGGCGATGTGATCCACCCTCGGATGCCTCGGAGAATAGGTTAAGCCGTCGATCCTGCGCCTGATCTCTCTCCAGTCGTGTCACATTCCCGTAACATCGGACTATAAGAGTAAAGGAATATAGAGTACACTTTTGTACGATGCTGTCAACCTGCAGTGGAGCAGTGCTGTGGGTCTATTCTCTATAAACCTTCCCTGCTATGACTGAGGAGGCCCGTGTCCAGAAGTGGCACATTAATGGGCTGCTACTTACCTTATCTAGTTTTCGCTAAGTTATTTTTTTCTGAAATTTACATTTTAACTGTTTTTCTTCCTTTGAATCATGTATTGGTGTTTAATATTGTTTCTTATCATATACCTTTCTTTCTGTATCTATAAATTTTTACATATATGTTGTTGGCTTAACTAATAGGTAATAATATTTGTTTTGGTGCGAAATATAGCTTTGGGGTGTAATGCAAACGCACCTTAACAGATCGGGGTAAGATTCGGCCTACGCGGTCAACGGGTCAACAAACAAGTTCACGTCTTTGTTTTAACCGTCTATTTGTCCGACACATGCGTGTTTACTCTTAGGGGGCTAAGTGAAATGGGGCGGATGCGTTAATTGACGAAGCTCTTAAGATGAACAATGAATATTGCCGAACTGCGATCATCACAGCAAAGGATACACGGATTATGACAACAGAATTATCACAAGTAACATTGTATTAAGTCAATTGCACGTAAGCTTCCTAAACTCTTTACGTAGAAAGGTTTTGAATCTTTTACGTGGGTTTGTGGTAGATGCAATGTATAACTGTACAATTTTATACAAAAAAATGTGTTTGCAGAAGTTATAGACTTAAAAAAATGTATTTGAACTTGAACGGATGAACATAAACACTTCAGTTTTCATCGCGCGTAAATTTGTAAAGTAAAATCTTTTTAAAAAGCTACGAAACACTATCTTTAAAACAAAAGGTGGTGTTAATAATACGAAATAAGATTACTTCCTTTTGTTTTATATTAAATAATTAATTGTTTATTTGACGAAGGCTGGTTTTACTTGAACTGGCGTTATGTAGGCAAGAGTGACGGTTCAGTTTCATTCAAGATCCAGAAAGTGCAAAGCGCTCCAAGAAAAAAAAACACTTTAAAATTTGACAAGACAGTAACGCTTTCTAGGCCACATAATATTATTTATTCAAGCAGGCTCATAAAGCACTCTTGAATCGTCAGTAGTCTCTCCGTTGGTAAATCTACCACGGGTTCGCAAAGTTGCTACCACTGAGAAGAAATTGGCAAGAAACTCAACAGTTTCTCTTATACATATATATTTTTGGAGGTTTCAATGTTAATGTGTATAATATTTGACTTCCATGCGTAACTAGAACCAAATCCAAACACTTTTATTGATTAAATAATCTTCATTATAGTATAAAAGAAGATGTAGTGACTAAAATTGAGAAAGGTATGCTTAGATGGTTTGGGCATGTAGAGAGAATGAATGAAAGGAGACTGACAAAACGGATTTTAGAGTCAAGAGTGAATGCGAAAGTTGAAAGGGAAGGACTAAGGCAAACGTCCCTGGACCGAATTCAGGATATTTAAAATAAGGTCCAGGTCAAGAGTGCTCTAAACCGACGAACTTGTATGAAAGGATCGTGGCAAGTGGAAAGACGTGGTCTCTACCTATTCCAATGGGAATGAGGCGTGATGCTATGTATGTAAATAATCTTCAATGTTTTGGCCATATTTCTTAAAATTATGTATAGGTTAGTTTAAAACTGATTGAGGTATCTTATTCAAAATGCATATGATCAACACGACAAGTGATATCTCAACCTCTTTCACTCTAAAATACAGTTTTCTGAATATGTTCTGCTCGGAACCCAGCCCAGAAAAAGGTACATAATTATATGCGATATTTTTGACCCACTTCTGTTAAGAGAACTTTACAATTGAATTACTACAATTAGATATCCCCTCGTGTACCTTAATATTGCATCGTCATAAGTGAATTTTTGATTGGTTACGCGTAAAACTTAATTAAATATTGGTTTATATCCACCCAATCTTCGTGGAAACAAAGATACATTTTGAAATCTTTACAATCTTTGCGTGGGCGTTAATTAAACACAATTATCTTAAAAAAGATAAAGTAACAAAGCGTCAAGAGTATCATCTTATTGTGCGCCGAAGTAGAATCATAAAGAGCAACTTAATAATCCGTCATGGTCACTGGTGCAAATTATATTTTCATCATGCGTAATATAGTTAACTTTTTATTGCAAGATCATTTGGTACCACTGCGTATTTATTAACATATACCGGGACCAGATGTTTGATTCACATTAGTATGAGGAAGCGTTTTGCTTTATTAACAGCAACAAGAGCTTTTTATATGGAACGAAACAATATACCGACGACATAAAGCTAAAAACGCTGTAAATCTAACGCGACTTTTGCTCAAGTATCAATCTTCACGGATTTTGAAAAAAAAAAATTTTTTTTTATTGTGAAACCTATATTTTCTGAGTAACTTTCTCTTATTTATGAAAAGCTATATCAAAAGTAATTTAGGAAAAATTCTCTCTCTTTGCATAGATTAGATGATTGACGGCATGTTGTTCATTACGTTGTCAAGCTATTAAGCTCTTCTCTTATGATCTTTCGGTAGAGCTTTTACCAAAAAGATGGAAGTCTACACTCTGTACAAACAGTACTAACATATCTGTAAGAAGCTTTAACTTTTACCAACTCAATATCTTGGTATCCTAAAGATTAACTGACGCAATTTTAAACAAATTATTAAATGCTTATGTTCCTTTTAAACACTATATATGTAGCATTGCTAACACTGAAATTAATAAAAAATAACTGCTGCTTGTGCGATGATTCATGAGTTAAAATATGTATGCGATAGTAGATGGCGTGTAGAATTTCTAAGAGTGTATTTGTGCGTGTTGTACTTGAACTCTAATACACCTTATTAACGTGTGGTAAGCAAATCCTCAGCTATCGAAATTGTTGGCGAGTACACACATACCTGGGACATAAAGTCCAGCTAGATAGGTCCAATTTCGAGAAGGAGGTCAACCGCCGAATCCAACTCGGTTGGGCTGCGTTCGGGAAGTTACGCCAGATATTTTCGTCTGATAACCCTCAGTGCCTGAAGACCAAAGTCTTCGAACAGTGGGTGTTGCCAGTGATGATGACCTACGGTTCTGAGACATGGTCGCTAACTATGGGCCTCATGCGGAAGCTCAGAGTCACTCAGCGTGCGATGGAGAGGGTTATGCTCGGTGTTTCTCTACGTGATCGAATCAGAAATGAAGAGATCCGTAGTAGAACCACAGTCACCGACATAGTCCTGCGAATCGCGAACCTGAAGTGGCAATGGGCGGGGCATATAGTCCGAAGGACCGATGGACGTTGGGGGCCAAAGGTGCTAGAGTGGTGACCCCGCACCCGACAGCGCAGTGTAGGCAGGCCCCCCACAAGGTGGATGGATGTTATAAAGAGGGCCGCCGGTAGCCGCTGGAGCCAGGCGGCGCAAGATCAGCCTTGTGGACGTCATTACGTAAGACCTATGTCCAGCAGTGGACGTCCATCGGTTGAAGGGACAAAGCAAATCCTCAACTTCTGCATTGGAGACATTATTTATCCTTGTATGAATTATAATTTTACGCAGTTTGCTATTTAGTGAATGAATTTTAAGATACTCATCCAACCGTTTATATAATAAGCAGCTTAGGTATGGGAAATGGTGTCTAAAAAAAGTGGTTCGGCTGAAATAAAGGACACAAGCGGGACCTGCTCTCCGTTGTGTAGTGGCCGAATTTAGACGATATGGTAATTTGCTATGTATATAAAACAGTATGAAGGACATATAGTTTTCTGACGGGAAGCAAATCAAAGAGTTCATATAAGTCTTTAGTTGAGAAAACCTTCAGAAGTGCCCTATTAAACCTAACCTTCTCCGGAAGCAAAGCACACGTGATAAAAAAAATATACTCTACGGATTGCAAAATATAGGTACAATAATTTGTAATTTTTTGCAAGTAACATTTATTTCTGTATAGTGCTTTTTTTACAGGTTTTATGGCGACAAATTTAGTCTCAATTGTTACTCTAAATTTGTCACGAAAAATCTCTAATAAAATTTCAGAAGTAACACGAATACTAACAAACGCATCTTATCAAAGTTATAAATTGATTTAGTTTTTCTTGAATTTAATAGATTTCTTGATAAGATTGGAAGATCGGAATTTGGCCCGTTAGCTATTATGTTCGCAAGGATCTACTGCATGGACATTCCAATTACCCCTATAAATTACTTAGCCTCTGAATAATCATTAAAAGTCATTGAAAAACTTTTTGTGCACTTCAACAGTATTTCATGATGATGCAATTGCAAACAATGAATAGACGAAATATAAAACCAATATATTGTTTGAAACTATTGGCTTTTGAGAAAAAGCTTATTGACTTTTTACTGCCTTTTGAATGGCATGTTTTCAATATTAAAATTATTTTCCAAGTGGATTGCTTTTTTATGGGTAATTAAAAAAGTGAACGAATTATTTTAATTAAAGCCGATGCTATAACAACGTCCTGGCAATAAATTTGTTTAAATTAGCTATGAGTTTTTGCTGTGTTAACAATTATTATACTATAATGACTCAGAATTTATACCGTTTTATAAAATTGGAAGTATTTTGCATAATTTGAAGCTTATAAAAAGGTCTAGAAAACTTCCGATATAGTCGTACAAAAAATGGTGTGGGTTCCTGGTGGTGTCACCAACGTTGGTCCAGTTCCTGTGGAAATATGGACAAGTACATTACTTATAGAATTGAATTCTTAATCTGAACCATTTTTTAATTTTCCTGAATACATATAAAAATGTCTCCAAAATTCATCCACATGTTTAAGAGTAGTTCAGTCACATACTGACGTACATAATAATTATAAAGATTACACGTACGATGTTTTGATAATGTAGTTTATTATTATAGTAATTTAAAATTTCATTAATTTTACTAATACCCAAAATCGGTAATGAGGCCTTTGGACTTGCCTATAGTTCGAGCAAATCCCACTTCCAGGTTACATTTCTTGATTAAATGTTTCTTAAATTCAACTTAATATTACATTTATTTTAATTTTCTGATGATAGTGTAAGAAAAAATTAACAAATGACTTCGTATTTTCATGAAGGATTTCATCAAAAACTCGTCGCTTTTCCAACTGAGCATTATAACGTTCTTTGCATATAAATAGGGGAAAAGAGACTATCAAACATCTGATAGTCCAAGATTGAGTTTAAAATGATGCTATCACAGTTGATTCCTTATATTAAAATCGATATAATCGCAAAATCACAGATGTAAAAGATTAACCTGAACCTATTTGTAATTATCTGACTAAAATTATATATCTAGATAGCCATTACAAATGCCTATGTCAGTGGCCGTTGATAAAATGCAATACCCGCCATAAAAGTTCATAATATAAATAGAATTACACGTATTTTTGTGAGCATTTTGTTGTAGGCATTACAAGAAACAAAAAAAAAAACTTTTAATGGGTTAATTACAGTATTCAAAGCTTGCATGTGGAAGACTTGCCTCTTATTAAGTGGGCTTGTTATCTATTATTAGGAATAATATAATATAAATTCATTTCTTTTAAATTATTTTACACACACTAGACATGATTTCCTTTTAGATAAAAATTGAAATTATATAATTTTTTTTATAATTTATTCGTTTATAAATATACATACATCGGAGTGCAATAGTCCGTAGATCGCTGGCGCCATCTGTCTATCGGGGTGGGGCAAGTCAATAGTGACAATACGGCGCGCGTCTCTCGGTAGTTCTCGTATGACGGTCCACCAGAGCGGTCGACTATTGAAACTGTTGCGTGCCTAGCTATTACTGTTAATGTTTTTGTGTATCGGGAACATTAAGTGATTGGACATTATAATCTGAGCTAATTATTAAAGTGTTTGATTGCACCAACATCACCCATCAACGCCCATAGTATGAAAATTATGGATGCCATTAATGACGATGTCGTCGGAGAACCCTACGCCCCTGTGCTTTATGCTTCTTCTCTCTTATTCTTTGAGACATATATATAGGAAGAAATATAACATTTAATAAGCGAAAGGAAGGAAATACACATTACGGAACAGCTAATAAAGTATGAGAACGCTTGGAAAAGTTATGTTGAGAATATAAGCCTGCCAACTTACATTGGAACGGCGTGGTGGGTCTATGCTTTAAAAACCCTCTCCCCTAGTCACAGACAAGTATCATTCACTTTAATAATATTAATACACATTTCTTAACAAAGACCAATAGTAAGATGTATGTGTGCTACTGTTCTTATATTTAATTTGATCAGATTTTTTTATTTTATCGTAATTGAAACGCTATTAAACAGATTGCGAAGTTGGCAGCTATGCAGAACGAGTAAAACACACTCATTACAGATTGTACGCTTTTAAAGACAAGTTAATGCATTTATTGTTTGAACGAAGTATATGATAAAGTAGATATATTTAAAATAGATTAGTATCTACGTTTTACAGCGAGATATAAAATGCAGATAGGTTTGGATTTTTAAATCAATATATTATTCTTCGTATTTACATAAAATACGCTAATAACTTTACTTTCACTTTGCAAGCAGAGGTTCTGAGTACGATATCCGTCGGGGAAAATTCAGAAATTTGCATTTCCTAATTTATCTGAGATTTGGATTGAAGCGTGCAGCTTCGGTCGTGGCTATCGTACCCTACAATAGACATATTTGCAATAAAAGTACTATGGAGAAACCATAAGAGGTTAGTTACTTCTTATCTAGTTAGGCAGTATCTTTATTTACTATCAGATGAGATTGCATTCAAGCGTTAATCTATCAGCACTAAAAAATGGCCTGCTATCTGATAAACCCCAGAATACCGAACAAGATTATTTAAGTCAAAAAACAACGCCTTTGATAGGATTGCCATTTTACAGAAAATATGAATGTTACACAAAATAGGGAAGTGTATTTTTTAATTATATCTAGTTCGAAACTGGCAGGATACTTTGGTTTTACGCGCTTCTAGTATAGGCGTGCCAAAAAGTAAAAAAATAGCATTCCACTGCAATACTGTTTAGAAACTGTTCAGTGACCTTTTGCGAGGTCTTTTACGAGAACATCTTGCCTTATTAGACTGCATCATCTTTTACACTATCTGAGTAGATCACAGTGATGCAATTTATAGGGAAAATGTCAAGAAGAAACTACATAGTGAATTATAATATCTAGTCATTTGTTACCTAAAAGTGGCCCACTTAATCTTACGAATCTTTTAGACATTCCATATTTATACTACGCACAAGTGTTAAGTACTACTATATAAAATGGGGATTTAACAATAAATATCACAGGCAAATGTGAGAGAGGATATAAAAATATAAAACACATAAAAACCGTTCATAAAATTTATAAAACATTAACCGTTTTAGTGCTGATAGATATTACGTTATTAACCTTTCATAGGATAATTACGTTGAGATGGATTAATTAGTAGATATAATTGGCTCGGTTTCATATTAAAACACAAACAAGGTAATTTGCTTCTGTAAATTGTCTAATAAAATGGGAGTACCACAGGGTTCCATATTAGGGCCTTTTTTGTTCCTCATTTATATTAACTAACTTCCTGACGTTTTGGAAATGTGTTAAGTAAATTTATTACAGAAACTGGATTTGCTTTCATTTCTTGTAATAACCGTGACGACTGGACCCATTTTTACGGGACTTTCAATGTCAGATATTTTATGTTATAGGAAGTAAAATATCTTAATTTAAAGTTTGTCTGATCAAGAGTTAGTACAGCGAAACGAGATCGAGATTGGCTAGAATTTATGGTAAAAGAAATTAAATTTATTTAATTTTAGATACACCCCTGAATCTGTAGCAAAGTAATGCGAATGAATGTAAACTTTTAAGAATATCTTCAATATAAAGAACGCCTTTTTCGTAATATGAAATATATTAAAACATTGTAACACCTATACTGTATTATCTCATATTGGTATGAAGCTTTTAGACCTGCGACGTATTCAATTGCCATAAAGTGAGATTACAGCATATTTATTTGTCTGCGCTACTGAATCAATACAGAGAATAAAAACTTTATCACACTATTTACTGCAAGAAGTGTACTGTGGATCGTAGGGATTGTAATTGTGTGTTATTTTTAGTTTGTCCGCTTTAATATTTGAAGTAGCTAGATAAATTATATCGGGACTTTAATTGAGCTGTTATTGTTTGTATTAAAAATAATATTTTGTTCTCAAATTTCTGTGGAACGAGAAAGTACATGAGTACTATCAGATTTAGTCACAGCGGCCAGATTGAAGTAGTAAAATATGAAAATACTTTTAATTAAATATGTCTAGTCTTGTACCTGGCTCAATCAATTCTAATTAATATGTATTTATATTATAAGTATAAATTCATGTACCTATTAATGCTTATTTTAGTTGATCGTAAAATTTTAATTTCTTCAATGCATTTTTTCTTGCATTAAAGATTACTGCCGTAGATAAATTTTATTGACAAAGTTATCGTTAAATGTTATACGAATACGATATATAACTTTTAAAAATTATACGTTAATAATGGTACTTGCATTTGTAATATATTTTAACAACTTATTACATTTTCTTAGAGTTTTCCGTTTAGTAGCCCATATAAAATATTGTATTTTATTAGCATATTGTTTAATTGGATTAAACTTCAGTTTTCGTAGTCGTCTGTAAAGCTTATGGAACGTCGGGACAAAAATAAATGTACTATAAAAATAAAATATTAAGATAAAATATTTGTTGAAAACCGTAAAACATTATTTGTTAAGAATTAATAAGTTTACCAGCTAATGTATGTAATTTATATGTAAAGGATAAAAAATGGTCCTACAGATGTACTTGAAATATTTTACAATCATTCGAAAATGATTTCAGACCACAAAGTCACTCACTCATCATGAGATATTCCAAACTGTTTTTAAATATGGGAAAATGATTCCTTTCCTAATGTAGATGACCAATAAGTACGGATTTCCCATTTTTTTCAGGAATCGGTGACTACCTGGCTAATGCGAAGAGAACAGCTCTTAATATCGACGCTGGAAAGCAAACACGTAGTAACCAACAAACCCAAAACTGTTTATCAAAACAGAAAAATCTTTTCACGAATACAAAAAGTTATAATTTAGAATAGAGTTGTCGTTTTGGAAGACATGTTTATATTTTGTTGCTAAACAGAGTTTTTTTTTGTTTTTTTTTTAACGTCAGGAAATCCTCGTTGGTATTCCTGCAATACCACGGGAAGGCGTTGCAAGTTATGCCGGACTATTACCGGCGACTTTTGCCGGTGCTCCTCCCTACGTTCGCTGGCGAAAGCACGGGATCGGAATACGTCCGCGCTCCCACCTACGATGTGCCTTACAAGGCTCCCCCCGACAAAATTCCTTCGCTCGGATGGCATGCCCGGACCACTCGACATGTCACCTGTCTTCCCTCGCTTTCGGGCAGCAGGCCCCGTATCTGTTGCCACAAGCTAACCCTAAGGGTGTAGATGGGCCGCCCGTCTGAGCCCCGGCCTTCTCCTACGCATGGCGGAAGCGTCTCCATCCACCTCTCTGAGGCGTTCCGCCGCCTCCTTCTGCGACAACATATTTTCACAGAAGGAGACCATCGCCTCCCAACAGACTTCCCTACCTACCATGGCGTTAACCACAGCGGGTAGAGAAAGGTCGTTTCCGACTACTGCCACGAGTGCTGCTCGTTGGTCAGCCCGCCGCGGACACGCAACGAGTGTGTGTTCAGCAATGTCCTTCAACGCGCCACACTCGTGACATTCCTCCGTCGGTTCTTTCCTTGCCACTCGACACAGGTACCTCCAGAAGCAACCGTGTCCCGAGAGGACCTGCGTGAGATGGAAAGACAACACTCCATGGGTGCTAAACAGAGTCATTTTACGGAAGTTAACCTAAAGTCTTCTTAAAACCACATTTAGCGGATTACTACGCGTTTACCTTCCAGCGTCGATATAAACTAACAAAATTTAAAGGCAATAATAACCAGAAGGATTAGAAATCAACATTTTTTTTTACATGTAACCGTTTAAAATAATTCGGTTGTATATTAATTTGATTAACTAACAAGATAATACAGCCTCTGAAAAACTATAAAAATAATTAGCGGTGGATCACGATTAAATACTTTTGACAGCTAGTAGTCGATGAAGTAGAATATGTTACAAGGCATTCACTCTCTATTCTTGCAATAACATCTGTTTAATCATAACTACATTTCCAATTAAGTAATAGTTGGTAGTGTTGATTACTTTACTTTTACATCTTAATTATTTAGCCTATTTACATTAAACTAGCTGATGCGCACTACTTTGTCTGCGTAATCTCAAATATCGGACTTAAAAGTACATCGCCTTCTTTTCGTTGCTTATAATCAGTTGATAGCAAAAGTACTTTGTTGAAGAGTTTACCATAGAGTTAAATGAAACCTATACTGTATCCTAGGGAGAAAAAAGTCCAGCAAAATGTAAAAAAGTATGTGTAGTTACAGAGTAACAGGGAATTTATATTTATATGATATTCATTATTAACTTTATCTCCTTCCTTTATGGTTGTCTGGAAGAAAAATCGCCTATTGTGACACTATTATTTTAGTTTTAGTTCAATACAGAAATAAATAAATCGATATAAATAAATACTAGCTGAACCTGCGACTTCGTTGCGTGAAATGTTTTTTGGGTAGCATTTTCATTAATTTAAGCAAATTGTTTTACAAATAAGAAAATAGTAAATATACGGCATAAGGAATATTCCTTCCAAATTTCGAGTTTCTACGCTTTATGTTTCCAGTGATATCGTGATGAGTCAATAGTCAACGCCCCCGCAACAACCCATGTGGGCGGAATTTCGTAATATCCGTGTTTTGCTAACCTCTACTCGGCAAAAGGAATATACTTACCAAATTTCAAGTCTCTACGCCTTATGGGTCCAGAGATATCGGGATGAGTCAATAAATACCTAGATATCTCTTATATTGATATGCTATGTCATATTGATTTAAGAGATGTAAGATACTTTCTATTTTATTCTTTACATGCTTCGAAGTTTAAAAGGAAATTTTTAAATATTTCAAGACTTTTTATTGATAAAAATCATGGTTAGTAGAATCGTGATGTCCCAATGGATAGACACTGAGTTTTTGTTAAAAAAGTCATGGGTATAAATCCTGGGCAGCCACAACCACGTTCTCTTTGTAAAATTTATGTGCTTAATTGTTGCCTGGTGAAATTCAGGCTGATGTTTAGTTTGTATTTTAAAAATCCCTATATTTTTATTATTTTCTCAATATGTTATACATAATTATTTACAAACTAACTTTGCTTTATATTTAGATTTTATAATAATTTTCGTAATACTACGAGTATTGTGTGGATGGATCATCATGTTTTAATAGGTATGATTTCAAAGAAAAGATAACCTAGGTTCATAAGTGGGATAATTTAATCACCGAAATTACAAAGTACCCAGGGTCATCGATATATAGACAGTGACACGCAGTAACCCGAAGATACAAATTTGTTAATTGATACAGAAAAAAACTTATACAAAACGAAAAACAATTTATAACTTTCGTATCTACTGACGAGAGCTATCTTTTAGGGACATATATTTATATTTTGTTGCTAAACAGATCAAGTTTTTCAACATTCTCCTAAAGTTTTCCTTTTAAACAAAATTCCGCTTTAGTAGAATGCCCGGCGTGGGGACCACAGAGATATTTATGATGTTGTTGGTCGGAGGGAACCTTTTGTTAAAGGGCAATACTTACTCCGGTAGTGGAGGGCAATGGACTCCTTCTGCGAGACTGTTATTTCACTGAAGGAGGCGAGGCACATGAGAGGAAGAGGGAGGACGCCGTGGACGTTCCTCTAAACCGGAGCAGGAGTTTGGGAAATAGGAGGCATACATGTCATTACACGAACAGGAAGTCCACCAGGTGTAGTGGAAAAATCCCACATAACCCGAACTGTCCTCCGCAAAAAGTCGGGTATCTTATGAAAAATTCCCCCTCGACAACAAAAAAAGCTTAGATTTACGTTTTTACTGCCTCCTTCTTAAGTTTCTTTCTTTATTTCGATGAGCCTTCCGGAGTACCAGAGCAGATTGCGTCTATCGATCCTCTGATGCTCCACTATAGGATGGGGAGGGCATCGCTGGTTTTAAGTGGGCTTCTGGTTTGCCAGCGAGTCTCACACTCCCAATAAGATTTTAAGTTTGATCGGGGTTCATAAAGGCATTTTCTAGCGGGAAAATAAAGCGTTACCATGTGTTGATGTTGTTGTGTAGTGACTAAAATTGAAAAAGGTATGCTTAGATGGTTTGGGCATGTAGAGAGAATGAATGAAAGGAGACTGACAAAAAGGATTTATGAGTCAAGAGTGAATGCGAAAGTTGGAAGGGGAAGACCGAGGCGAACGTTCCTGGACCAAATCCAGGACATTTTAAATAACGGCCAGGTCAAGAGTACTCTAAACCGACGAACTTGTATGAAAGATTTAATGAGATTGAAAGAAGCGAAGGAGATATGCAAGGATCGTGGCAAGTGGAAGGATGTTGTCTCTGCCTACCCCTATGGGAATGAGGCGTGATGCCATATATGTATGTATGTACCATGTGTTGGCTTTCTAGTGTTGATAGATATTCGTGACAAATCCGTATTAAAAGGGTTAGTATAGTACACGTACTTCCCGAAGCCTGAATTAATAGTTTTGTGAAGGCAAATTAATCCGGAGTGCCCGAGTTTCATTCTGTTCAACTGTGAGTCTGATTTTTGTGGGTTCTCTGGTTGATTTAAGGGAGTCCCTCACTCCTAATCGTTGATAATCCTGTTTGCAATAATGTAAACGTAATGTCTTTTGCATTACCCGCCCTTAGAAAAAAATAAAAGTACGTGCGCACGAAGTACACATGCCAGAAGTGAAACTTGGCAACTAATTTTTAAGTCTTGTTTATATTTATACAAATCTAAAAGTTTAGCTTTTTGAGACTTCGAGCGCAGGAAAAAGGAATATATGTTAGGACTTTAATTGTCATTAAAATATTAAGTGTCGAAAATTAATACAAATAATTTATTGAAATCTCAAATGATGAATTGTGAATAAAAATGCCACGTATTTTTTGTCATCGTCAGAAATTATTAATTAAATCTTGGTTTTTGAATTTAAAATTTGGAAAAGAGAATTTATGAAAAATACTACTGTTCTGGCCGTCCGTGGCTTTGTCAAGGAAGCGACCACTAATCACCAGCGGCCCATTCAGCTGATGATGGGAGATTTAAACATTGTCGAAGGTGGGAGGAGATTAATCTAGGGGATTTCTACTGTGTGAGTCGAACAGGTGGAGCCGGGACTTACCTTCAAAAGCCGCTCTGCTCAGATGGCGACGGAGTCCAGGTGCATATTAAATTATTAAATGACGAGTGGCAAATTAAAATGCCACATGTTATTTGTAAACATTAAAGCTACCTAACCTTGAAAAGAATTTGTATAAAAACCCTGCACATCTTAGTGACGCTAATCACGCATTTCATCCGTAAAAATGACCCTAAAGAAGTATCACTTCTAAAATATTTAACACGCTTTTTATACTATTTTGTAGGGAATTATAAATGAACTGGCAAGTAAAGTGATAAAGTCCTGCCCTTACCGAGCGTGTACACTAATAGATTTATCTCCCTATGAGCCCTTCAATAGAGTATGCAGCGAAAGTGCACGCACCCTCAGCCGCGTATAAACGCGCGCAGGCGCAAGACGCTCAGCACTCGCGAATTACACGCCGACGTGTGCGCGCGGCGTAAGTGTAGTGTGGTGGTTTTGAAATTCGAACGCGATTGTGTTTTTTTTTAAGTGCTACTTGAACTGCTCTTGGTGAGTACCAAATTCATCTTATTGCAGCCGATTTTTTTTTTTGAAATAGTAAAACTAAATAAAAAAATATCTAAACATAAATATCGCATTTTTTAAGTATATAAATAAGTGATTTTTTTTAATTTCCTTTATGGGTTGTGAGTTAATATTAAGAATGTCCGAATAATACAAAAAAATTGGAGTAAACCGAAAATTATCGAGTAATTCGGATTTTCTGTATTATTCGTAAACTATTAAATTATTAATGAATTTTCGAGTATTTTCAATTCAAGGTTTCCTTCAATATTCAAATATAAATTTATACGTCTAAATATATATATATATATATATATATATATATATATGTATTAATCAAAACATGAAATATATTTTTTCGTTTATCAGATAAAATATCGCCAGCGGTGGAAAATAATCTTCCACTTTCAGCCGAAGTATATTGTACTTCGCCTTCTTCCTGAATATTTTTTAAACAAGAAGTATATTATTCGTAAACCTAATATTTCGACACACGATTTAAATTATCTAAATAGAGACGATAAAAAATCCAGAGATATTTCATCAAGTCGCCATTTGTTCGAAAATTTTCGTATTATTCAAATAATTCGAATTTGAACGATATTCGCACACCCCTAATTAATATATTAAGATTAATGGCAATTGACAGTAAAACGAAATGATGAAATATATAAAAATATTGCTAATTTCCTTTACGCAAGCGTGTTTTCATTCTACGACAAAATACTAAGTTATTTTGTTTAATATTATTATATAACTATTATTGAGAAATATAAATAACCGTAAAATAATTTAGTAATTTTTGTCGGGAATAATGTGTCCGATAGAATGCATATAAACTTTATTAAAACATTTTGATATGCACTCATGTCCTGTATTATTTTTATATTCCTACTACAAATTTATACTCTCCTTTCTTAACGAGGAAGTTGTCTTAGATCGATAAGACAACGAGCGATCTTATACGAGGCTATTTATATACATTTTTTAAAAATAAACATTTTAACTGTGCCGTAAATTAAGTATAAAAGCAACAAACAAATTTCCCAAATGACTTATGCTTTTAATGAGTACACTAAAATTTCGGAAAGAAAAACGTGGTCAATATTTTTTTACTGAACTCTATCGCTTCATGTTAAAACATTTTTATTCTAACAAATTATTATAAAATAATGCGTCTTTGTTGAAAAAATGTAGCTGTGTATAATTTATTTAACTACAGTGATAAGGCGCTTACCATTTTATTACATAAGCCTTGCCATTGAACCAATGACAACTTTTTGTGTGTACCAGAGCTCGTTCATGCTGGTTTCTATGTTTGGCGTTACAAGATTTTCTTTTGCTCCGTGTAAAAATGCAGTTCAACAGTAATTGTGCGTTTATAAACACCAACATTTTTTTAATCTTATTTATTTTTAGACTTTCTGAGTGTCTTATATCAGTCCCATTGTATCCTAACAATAACGGTCGTTAAGTCTCTTATGAGGCTATGTCAGTCTCATGGTATCATGAGACTAAAAAAGATAAGGTAAGTAGCCGCCCATTAACGTCCCACTGCTGGGCACAGGCCTCCTCACTCATATGAGAGAGGGTTTTTAGCGCATAGACCCACCACGGTGCTCCACTGCGGATTGGCAGGCACGAGACTAACGGTCTTTAATTATCTTTTGAGACTTTTTTAAACCCACCATATCCTAAAAATAACTGTCTTTAAGACTCTTGTGTGACTATGTCAGACCCATCGTATCTTGAGAATAATCATCTTTAAGTCACTTATGAGACTATTTTAAACTTTTCGTATCCTAAAAATAGCTGTCTTCGTGTCTCATGAGACTATTTAAAGCCAATCGTATCATAAAAATAATTGTTTTTAAGTATCATATGAGGCTTTGTCTCAGACCCATCGTAACCTGAGAATATGTCTATAGGTTTCTTATAAGACTATTTTAAATTCATCTTATCCTAAAAATAACTATCTTTGAGTCTCTCATGAGAGTATGTTAAACCCATCGTATCCTAAAAATACCTGTCTTTGAGTCTCTTATGAGACTATTTTAAATCCATATTATCCTAAAAATATCTATCTTCGAGTTTCTTATTGGACTATTTTAAATTCATCTTATCCTAAAAATAACTGTCTTTGAGTCTCTTATGAGACTATTTTAAATCCATCTTGATCTAAAAATAACTATCTTCGAGTTTCTTATTGGACTATTTTAAATTCATCTTATCCTAAAAATAACTGTCTTTGAGTCTCTTATGAGACTATTTTAAATCCATCTTGATCTAAAAATAACTATCTTTGAGTTTCTTATTGGACTATTTTAAATTCATCTTATCCTAAAAATAACTGTCTTTGAGTCTCTTATGAGACTATTTTAAATCCATCTTGTCCTAAAAATAACTATCTTTGAGTTTCTTATGAGACTATTTTAAATCCGTCTTATCCTAAAAATAATTATCTTTGAGTTTCTTACGAGACTATGTTAAACCCATCGTATGCTGAGATTATCTGCCTTTAAGTATTATGAGACTACGTCAGACTCATCGTTTTATAACTATTTATATATTTTAAAGTTTATTTTTTAGAGTAATTCTGTCTAAAGGGATGTTGGTGCGAACAGAATACTTTGTTATGCACCAACATCATTTAAGTTAATGTCATATTAACTTTTTTATTTATTTTTTCATAACGAAGTAGATAATTCATTGGAATATGAAACAAGTCAATACAAAATTTGTACTTAGATCTAAATCGTGAAATATAGCAATTTGCCTACATTTTTATTGGTTTTGTGCAAAATTTCATTGCCATATGTTAATTAATTTACTCACAGCGGTCATGTTTAAAAAACACATAGAATATTTCAACTTTACTGTTGCAAAAATATCCGAAATATAAATCTTGAAGATTTATAAATTGTGGGTAAAGTCACGGTGGAGGCGATCCAACCTCACCTGTACAATTGGCTCACCAGGGGACACCGATCTCTTTCCTATCGTCTGGTGCAGGTACTTAGCGGCCATGGTTGCTTCGGCAAGCATTTGCACCAGGTCATTAACCGTGAGAGAATGTTCGCCTATTATGAGTGTGGTGCTTCTGCAGATACGGCGCACCATACTCTGTTGTCGCTGGTTAGAGAAGATCTTTCACTGCAGAGCGCAATTGGAGTAATGCTCGCCAGTGAAGTTGGGTGGAGGGCGATTACTTTCTTTTGCGAGACCATCATCTCGCTGAAGGAGGCAATTGAGAGGCTAAGGAAGCTAGGTGGCAGAAGTCGCATATATGCGCTTCATGGTTCTCCTTATTGAGTGGTAGGTCCTTATAGTCGGTGTCATCCGGGTCACAAGAGCAGAATGCGGTTAGGGAACCACTAGTGATCTCACTCACGGATGAGGATCCGCTGGGTTTTAGTGGATATTCTGTTATATGCGAGTCCCACAACTTCCCACCTAACGTATACAAATAGAGCTGTAGAACATGATTCGAAGACGAGTTTGTAGGAGTATCCTCCTCTTTGAACTGAGCCATTAAAATGTCCCAATTCAAATAATGCGAGGTGTAAATACTTTTGAAGCGCTTTCGCGTTATGTCACACTCCCTTACTTAAACAATTAGTTATGCAGCATATGGCATGGAGATTTTATGGGTCGGTTAAGCTAAGCACCAGCTGAAGCTTTGGTTTCAGTAGATAACTTTACAATCGCTCCTTATGACGGTATCAGGCTTTCCATCCCTGCAAAGTAGTTTTCTCATTTATTCACTTGAAATGCTTCGAAGCCGTATTTAAAAACCGTGGAACCTGGTTCCGACAACCCAAATACTTTTAAGATAAGGGTGATTAGGCTCTCTTTTGGCATGACTCAAGCATAGAGTTAGACGTCCTCAAACCTTTCCATCGGGCGTTATTGAGATCAAGCGTAAACCTATCGTGAATAAAATAAGGTAGTATCATTTTGTCTTAAAAGAACCATTTTGACGTCAATTATGATTTCTTGTATGTTGAACTTCACGTTAGGTATTTTTTGTTGCTGACAGGTTAGGCCTGATTGTAACAATCATCAGATGGTATGTGATATAGTCTAAGATTAAAGCGCGCTTACCCGCTAAGAGATAATTTGCCTATAGGTTTGTATACAGCATCTTACTGTAACGCAATTGTTTTACTTGCCATCTTTGTTGATGAGATGCTGACTAACCACAGCGAAAGGTCAGACAGAACGCTTCCCATCAGGCCTGACTCAGACAAATTAGAAAATACAATTTACTAAATTTATCCTGCCGAGAATCGAACTCAGGACCTCGGCTAGCGGATCGTGTACTTGCAACGTTGACTGGTTGAGATAGAAAGGCCGTCACTTATAAGTAAGTAAGTAAGTAGCAGCCCTTTAACGTCTCACTGCTGGGCACAGGCCTTATCACTCCGAGGAGCGAGGGTTTTTAGAGCATAGACCCACCACGCTGCTCCACTGCGGAATGGCAAGCATAGTACACAAATGCTCTCTCTATTCCTTCACTCTCATAGTCCGATGTGACGGGAATCCGACACGACCGGAGAGATCAGCGCAGGAGCGACGGCTTAACGTGCTCTCTGAGGCACGGGGGTGGATCACCCCGCCAACATCCCAACTCCGGGCAAATATTGAGAAAATTTTAATAGAAAACTCAATATTGAATTTGAATTGGCCCGACCCGGGACTGGAACCCAGGACATCATGTCTGTAGTCGAACATGCTAACCACTAGACCAATGAGGCAGTCAATTATAAAGGTATAAAGCTTAAGCGCTGTAATCAAAATCCCGTCAGAGCCGGCTCCGAATATCCCAAAAATATTTTAATCGATTATTCTGCTTTCATAATGAAAATATGATTTCAAAACGATTATTCTACATTCACGTTACCGTTTTGTCGATAATCGATTAAGAAATCGTTTTGCGCACGTTTCCGTGAAAGTGTCAGTTGGGTGCGAGTATAGAAAGTGATAATTCGGACGGACGGCTTGTTTGTTCGTACATAATTTAATACTGTCAATCAAACTCATCAATCCGTAATTTAATAGATTTTGTCATACAATTCTATCATACGAATGAGGTTGCTCTATTCCTGTCTAATAATTACGTGATTTGCATATCGACGCAAGCAAAGTGTACCACAGATGATAGCGATGCTGTCGCAATAGTGAGATTACTTGCCTCTGTGGCAGACGTCCTGGGTTCTATTTTTCTAATTTTATTTGGGTCTGGATTGATGGCACGCTTCAGTGGTGGCTAGTTGTCACTCTACCTGCACCTGTCGTCAACCTATAAAATGGTGTATGTTGCGACACTATTTAAAAACTACTAAAGGTAAATTAACTCTTATTAGGTTAGCGCGCTTTCATCTTAGACGATATCATCACTTATCATTACATATCAGTTTAATGGCAGGAATAGAAAGACTACTAAGTAGAATGTGTTTGTCGATTCAATTAGAAGCTTTAGTTATATAAAACCTTTTAGTATATAATTCTATTGTATGTGTACGCCTCCGAAAAAACTGCGTTCAAATCAAATCAAAATCAAATATTCTTTATTCAAGTTGGCTCAAAAAGCACTTTTGAATCGTCAATAGTCTGTTCGTTGGTAACAAATCTACCACCGGTTCGGAAAGATGAATCCGCTGAGAAGAAACCGGCAAGAAACTCAACGGTTACTCTTTTAAAAATAGTTTTATATGTTACAATGTGTAATAATTTACTTCTGGGAGCAACTGAAATCAATTCAAAATAAAGCCTAAATAATCTTCAAAATTATAATATGCCTTTTGTAAAAGGAAGTTTTTGATATATTTCTTAAAATGATGTGGAGACGAATCTAAAACTGATTCCCGACAAATGATTTCTGAACCTTCTTCACTCTAAAATATGGGATCTTTTTTGCTGTATAAGTGAATATTATCACGGATATATAAGATATTATTTGATATATATTGCGAGAATGTACTGTGAGAATTTATATTTATTTTGTTAAGTTTTTCGGTGTATTCTAGTGAATTCAAGTATGATTCTGTATGTCATATTATATTTCTACTGAACCGTGATACCATTGGAGGAAGCTAGTAATTATAAAAAAAAAACCATTTGTATTTCTAAGGTATTTTGAATTTTGACTTTGTTGATGAAAAGAGAGTAAATTTTTAAGTAAGTATGTGTTATACTTAGACACATGGAAAGGAAGGCAGAAAAAGGTATCTAATTTTGAGATTAAGCCATATTATTCTTAATTTAGATATATGTTGCAGTTATTGGCTCATATTTTTACCATCATCACGTCCCTCAAGTTTTGAGTGTAGCTTAGTTTCAGACTTTGAAAGATCACCTCTTACCAAATGGTTACGATAAGGAGAGACATTAGTGGCATTCTAGATATGAAGAAATAGGAAAACAAATCTTCTTTAACATCTCCAAGTGTTAACTGAACCTAGTATCACTAGTCAGATATAATTTTTTACCAAATAACAGCATAGCTTCCCAATGAATTGTTTTAAAATAATTGTTCTTTAGATATACTTGACCCATGTTAAATTTACAATGGAAAAGGCATCGTAGATTATATATTTCTGAGCAAATGTTGTTTGTTTTAATAAGACACGGTTAATGTCTGCTCATTTGTTCAGGTGGCCGTTTTATAGTTTAGCTCGGAGATTTCACTTACCATTTCACTATGCACACGTGTTTTGACAGAATATAAAATAATTATTATACATAATTCACATGAATATAAAACTTATAATTATCGTTAATCAAGTTGTATTAAAATTGTGTAATAATTTACACGTAATTGAATTAAATGGTTTTAATATGTTATGTTCAAACAATTCGCTTTCCTTTTACCTTTTAACTTAACACGTACGTTTTGTCAGTATGTAAAATAATTATAATAAATTGTTAACACGCATAAAATTTATAACTTTAGTAAGTTGTTTTGTAAAAAGATTTAAATTAATCGATTGAACGGATAAGCAATGTTTTAACTCTTATATATTTACTTTATCTATTTTGCCTATATTAATAGAGCGAAAGGCTTTACATAATTGCTTATAATGCTAAATGATCTAAAGCTAATTGCATTATTATATTTAGAAACTCCTTTTCTCAAATTTTAAGGTATTTTAATATGTAACGTTTATTGAACTCCTACTATTAGTTCATACACTTCCTATGTATAAAGTTAAGGTTAGTAGCATTCTGTTATCGTTTCACTGCTGGCCACAGTCCTCCACTCTCATAAGGGTGAGGGTTTTTAGCAAAGACCCACCACACTCTCTACTGCGGGCTAGCAGCCTCCTAAGTATATTTTGTTGTTTTTATAGTTAACTATAGATGACATTTGATATATATAGATATAGATTTAATAATTTCATATATGGGGAACAAGAGGAAGATGTAAAAGAATTTGTATATTTGTGTGTGTGTGTAAAGTGAAATATCAATCTACACACACACACACACAATAAAAAGGATAGTGAATGCATGGAATATGGTACATGGCGCTCTGCACGCCTTTATGAATAGCCAGATGGTGTCTCAAAGACCAGACTGGTTGTACATGGAGGTGTATTGGTGCCAACACTTATGTATGGTAGTGAATGTTGGGTATGGCAGAAGAAGCATAAAATGCGGTAGAGATGATAGCGTTGAGAAGTATGGGTTGATTGAAACTGAGTGATAAAATAAGAAATAGTGTGATAAGTGAAAACTCAATATAGATTTTGAATTGGCCCGACCCGGGACCCGAACCAAGGACCTCATGTCTGTAGTCGAACATGCTAACCGCTAGACTAATGAGGCAGTATAAGTAGTATTAAATTATTATTAAAATATTCAACTTTATAACCGTCGTCGTCGTCGTCGTCGCTTCAACCGATGGACGTCCGCTGCTGGACATAGGTCTCACGTAATGATGTCCACAAGGCCCAATCTTGCGCCGCCTGGCTCCAGCGGCTACCGGCGACCCTCTTTATGTCGTCGGTCCACCTTGTGGGGGGTCTCCCTACACTGCGCCGCCCGGTGCGGGGTCGCCACTCCAGCACCTTCGGGCCCCAACGTCCATCGGTCCGTCGGACTATGTGCCCCGCCCATTGCCACTTCAGGTTCGCGATTCGTAGGGCTATGTCGGTAACTTTGGTTCTGCTACGGATCTCCACATTTCTGATTTGATCGCGTAGAGAAACTCCGAGCATAGCCCTCTCCACCGCACGCTGAGTGATTCTAAGCTTTCGTATGAGGCCCATAGTCAGCGACCACGTTTCGGAGCCGTTGGTCATCACTGGCAACACGCACTGTTCGAAGAGCTTTGTCTTCAGGCACTGAGGGCTATTGGACGAACGGATCTGCCGTAGTTTCCCGAACGCTGCCCAACCGAGTTGGATTCGGCGCAAAAGAATAAGCAAAAAGTGTTTTTAATGCCGATAAGTTAGTCGACTTTATGTAATAGTGTTAACTTTGGTAGTATCTCTTACCAAGTTACCTCGTAGCTACCTCTTAAGGTTTCAACATAGTCAAAAGTTCTGTATACTTTATATCATTTATTATATTGATTTTATCTACCTTTTATCCCGATTTTGTTTATTGAATTGATTATAGTGACATAAATTGGGTTGCTGTTTATAAAGATTTAATCAGATTAACTGTATTGCGATTTAACTCAAGTAACAGTCTTCTGTTTTTACTGAAATAACGTATGTATACAGTTAACATTAAATCGTTAACTAGGCTCATTTGTTATTCAACTTTTACTGTTTTGGTAGAGGAAATAAAAACCTTGCAAGTTTATATGAATGTAGCTCACACCTGAGGTGTCACTCGCGTAGTTTCCGAGTGTAAATATATAAATGGTCTTCTATGGAGAAAGACTTTCTTAGTAATTATTGACGTAACGAAAAGAGCTACTTTCATAAATTTCAGGTCCATCGCGAATTGGTTTGAAGATTGAGAGAATAGATTAATCGTATTTCACATTCCAAGCTTACATCATGATTAGTTCACCTCGGTATCACCCGTGTAATTCGCAATCCCACGGGAGTATGGGGAAATCGGTTCTTAGTTTTTTCTAATTTGAATTGAAATATTATAAACTAATATGATTGTAATGATGAAGGTTTAAAAAAATGCAAAATACCTGACTGAGGTTTTTGTGGGATCTTCTCAAGACAAGGCGCGAAGAAACCGTCTTAACTTAAGATTCTAAGTCGTTCTTTAAAACCATCATCAGATGTACATTTGAATTAGAGTGTGGAAAGAAATATATATTTGACGATTCAAAAGTACTGTAATAGGCTTACTTAGATAAAGATATTTCGATTTAATTCGATTTAGTGTGCTTGTATGTTGTGAAGGGAATTAATTTGGTAATTTTAAAGTCAATCTTTTCAATCATCATCAATTTAAAAGATTTCGTAATGGCTAAGCGAGACGATGATTGGGTTAAGGACCGTTTTTTACACGTGCTTATATACGACCTTCATCTTGTTATATCTTTCTAATAAATTCTGTTTTGGGGCACATCAGCCTATAATGGTATCAAAATAATTCATATTTTTATAAATATAAGTAAATAAGTAGCAGCCCATTAACGTCCCACTGCTGGGCACAGGCCTCCTCACTCCGAGGAGCGAGGGTTTTTAGAGCATAGATCCACCACGCTGCTCCACTGCGTATTGGCAGGCATAGTACACAAGTGCACTCTCTATTCCTTCACTGTCATAGTCCGATGTGACGGGAATCTGACACAACGGGAGAGAGATCAGGCGCAGGCCCGACGGCTTAACATGCTCTCCGAGGCATGGGGGTGGATCACACCGCCAACTTCGGGCAAATATTGAGAAAATCTTAATAGAAAACTCAATATCGATTTTGAATTGGCCCAACCCGGGACTCGAACCCAAGACCTCATGTCTGTAGTCGAACATGCTAACCACTAGACCAATGAGGCAGTCATATATAAATATATCGATTATATATCATCTTTCTTGTGGTATTTTTTAATTTATGCCTAAGAATTATATCGAGCAATGCAGGCTTCCTATTGCGAATTACTAATACGATTCCTATAGAAATTTTGGAGTATAAAGTAGCCTATGTAAACCTTAAAAGATCAATAATCTACCTATAACGCTTATCAAAACTAGTATAGACCATTACTAAGTTGGACAGGCAAACAGACAATATATAAAAAGGCTTAAGTTTTTGTCACACGTACAATTTATACCTCCAGTGCTATTTTGTAAAAAGCTGTTATTTTGAAATGATAAACAGACATATGATTGATATTTATTAATAAAGAGAAAGTTATTAGTTTCATAAGAAACTCGTAGTATAATAGAGAAGACTTCGTTAGGAGCTTTTTATGTGATTAAATCAGGATTTGTTGCTTTGCTTTGAATACATATAATCCAACGGGTTATGAAGCTGAAGTGGGAATGCTAAAACCTCAGTGGAAAGGTAATACGTAGTCGTCAATCATTGGATAGAAACTGCGCTACGTGAGTCTTTGAATAACACAAAAAGGTCATCAAAATTGATTGGATTCCCAGTTAAAAATATCTGTTATTCGTTATAGCGCTTGAGATAAATTATTTATATTTTAATCCTCACCAACCCAGCCCTAATGTAGATTACAATGCACAATCACTTCAAAAGACCCTTCAAGCTAAAACCACGTATCAAGTTTTTGAAACATAAACTACTAATTAAGAATGTTACTGTTACTGTAACTAAATGACAGAAATTCATATTATATTGTAACACCGATGATAAAAATAGGATATTTGACTGTTTGTTGTGGGTTCTTCTCATAATAAGGCGTTCCTTAATTATATAATTGGAAATGATATGTGAAGATAGCTATATACTTGACGTTTCAAATGTGCTGTAAAAGCTTCCATGATACAATTCAAAAGTTTCCAAGTATATTTTCCAATGAACTGGTGATAATATTGAAAATAAAAAGCTTGTGACTTATACAGAACAGTTATGTTAGGAATTCATTAAGAATCTAATTGTCATTAAAATATTAAAAGTGTCTAAAATACAAATAATTTATTGAAATATCAAATGACGAATTGTAAATAAAATTGCCACGTGTTTTTTTGTCAATGTTACAAATTATTAATTAAATTTTGTCTATGAATTTAAAATTTAGAAAAGATAATTTACGAAATATTTTTATTTTATGAAAAATAGTACATATATTAAAATATTATAGGACGAGTGGCAAATTAAAATGCCACATATTATTTGTAAATATTAAACTAACCTAACTTGCAATCGAATTAGCATTAAAACGCTGCACATCTTTGTAACGCGCGTTTCATCTGTAAAAATTTTACTAAAGAAGTTTCACTTCAAAAAGACTTGAAATTAAAACAAACTTATTAACTTAACTATTGTAACTGAAAGTGTAATGTAATTTAAATTAGTTAATTCCCAATAGAATCATTTTCATACGGTTATGTTACGATGAACACTTTCGCTAAGCGAAATATAACTTTATAATGACTAACAATTTCATGTCTTTGTTATGACATTTGACCGACAATGTGAGGCGATAATTTACTTTTTATTCAACTGAGACATGTTATTCTTGCCCCTGGATATCCGGATGTTCAAAATTAGTAATTACATAATGATAGATGAGCATATAGTCCGTCTGTAATCATGACACAGACGTCTTTCTTCGTGCTAGACACTTTTGGATGCCGTGTCAAATTATGGGTTCTTTATAATGTTTTACAATGAGACTTTCCCTTTTTTCGATTATAGTGAGCTCACAGTCATGAAATGTAATAGTATTATAAAGTATAACAAAAAATTAACTCAATTTTTACGCCACAAAGCACGAACTTCTTAAACTCAATATATTGAAAGAGCTTTGAATCTTTTACGTGAGCTTTTAATAGATAGTTCTGTACAATATTTTGCAAAATAAATTTAATTAATTTTTGAAAAACTGTATAAACTTACATATTTCAAATAAATGTAATTGTGTCGATGAATGAATGAACAATATGTTATTATCGATCGAAAATTTAAACAAAATATAATATATACAAGCTGAACCCGCGACTTCGTCTGCGTTGAATTATGTTTCAAGTATCTACGCCTTATGTGATGAGTCAATAGTTAACACCCCCGCAACCCCCCTTGCGGAAGAAATTTCGTAAAATCCGTTCTTAGCTTACCTCTACTCCGCAAAAGGAATATTCCTACCAAATTTCAAGTCTCTACGTCTTATGGTTCCAGAGATATCGTGATGAGTCAATAGATACCTGGATATCTCTTTTATATATATAGGTAAGGAGCGGTTTAATTATCGAAATTGAAAAGTAAGAAATTGATAATATTTCAATGCTCCATTATGCATTTCGTTATATAGCTTAGACTCGCACCAGAATTTTTCAGGCAGGTTTCCTCACAATGAAAAGGTCTATGAGGCACTTTAGTCATACCTTATCCAGGATACAATCGTATGGCTCCTAGGAAAAAAACACATGTTATATCAACAATCCCAACATTTGTAAACAAAATTTATTTTATAAAATCTTCAATTTTGATCAATATTTTACTTTTATTTCAAAATAATAATACTGGACTGTTATAGAAAAGCTTTTCCATATGACATTATATTGTGTAAATTTTGAAAGCTTTTAAAAGCTTGAACGGAGAAGAAATGTAGAAGCTAAATTATATAGAAGACTAGGTTTACCTTATAACAAGGCAAGTTTTACCTTATATGTCCAATTCTATTTTAAAATTGGATGCATAATGTTTTTAGCAAAAAATATCCCACTGGTTATAAATCCATTGTGGGCTATTTCTTTTTATGTCAACTGGTTTATTACCATTACCTGTTAAATCTTTACATCGATGGATAAAATATATAACATACTATTTGAAATGGTTTTTAAAACCATCCTATAAAAAATGTACGATCTATAAAGATGAATCTTGAAAGATAAGAAGCTTTGAGTAAATAATTTATGCTTTCATTGTTGCCAGGTTTTACAATTACATCAGGTGATTTAATCAAATCAAAATATTCTTTATTCAAGCAAGTTCAAGAAGCACTTTTGATTCGTCAGTAGTCTATTCGTTAGTAACAAATCTACCACCGGTTCGGAAAGTTGAATCCGCTGAGAAAAAACCGGAAAAAAACTCAACGGTTACTCTTTTAAAAATAGTTTTGTATGTTACGGTGTGTAATATTTTGCTTCTGTAAGCAACTGGAATCAAGTCCAAACATTTCTATCGCCTAAATAATCTTCAACATTATAATATGCCTTTTGTAAAAGGGTGTTTTTGATATATTTCTTAAAATTATGTTGAGACAAAGCTAAAAATGAGTGCGGTATCTTATTAAAAATGCGTATGTTCAACCCGAGAAATGATTTCTGGGATTACAAGTTTATTTCTAGTATTAAAATTGTGTACGGTACTGTGATAAGTGATATTTTTTTTAAATAAAAGGAACCGTGTGATCCCAATTGATATATGGCACGTATTGCTCTTTTTTGTAAAATAAAAGTCTTGCAATTGACTTTATACTCACCTGATGGAAAGAAATGTTTTTGATTATTGTCACGTTTGCTGGTAGGGTGGTAATTAGCCACAGCTGAAGCCTCTCACAAGTCCAGACATTGATAGATTAGAAAATACTATTTCCTAAGTTTGCTTTGCCAGGAATCGAGTCTGGGACTACTGCTAGCTAACCAAGACACACGTACATATTATGCTTTCAAACTTACAGTAAATAATAAATAAAAATTAACCATGACCACATATTGAGAGTGAGAGTGAACATAATGAGAGTAAATAACACATCTTTATTTTTTACATTCATTTCTGCGTTAAACTGTTTTGATAAACACTTTTTTCTTATTACTGTTCTGCCTCAGAATCGTTAAGTGTTAGCCTGTCAATTATCTTGTCAGGCCGAAGAGGATTGTGATTATTTTAAACAGCTTTTAAAAGTTAGTAAAAAAAATTGAAGCTTTCATAATGTTTACGCATATACTACAATATACGAATTAGTTTAAAAGTCTTTTTATTGTATTTTAAATATTTTGCATCGCAACTTTATGATGCTGAAAGTTGACTTAATTAAACTCAATTAAAATATAGAAGGTATTAAGGGAATGTGCAGTATTGTAGTATACTCTGTCATACACGATGATACTATCAACATCATCCGTCTAAAGATAAACTGGCTGTAGTGATTAAGCTCATATAAATATTTTTGGGATCCGATTTACTCTTCACAAATGTATGCAAAAATCCACGGGAGATTTAATTACTTAATGTAATAATGTCATGGAATAAAAAATTCAACATGGGTGAAGAGAAATCAAGCACAGGATTATTTTTTTAAAGCCTTGGTAGGCAATCGAGCTTGCGGGTCACCTGATGTTAAGTGATTACCGCCGCCCACGGATACCTGCAGCATCCGTAAAAATTTTACCCTCATGCGCTTCACTTTAAAACTCATAATAATGGGTTAATAATGGGTCGATGACAAACAAGTGAAATGATTGTTTTATATATTAGATAAAAATTTAAATGCTCATTATGGGAAACTTATCGCCTAGTTTTAGTTAAATAATCACACAATCCGAAGTTGAAGCTAATGACAGTAGAATCCAGATTATAATTTATTTTTTTGTATTAATACAAAAAAATAAATTAAAATAAACACATATTTAGAGAGACAAAAATAACATAATACCGCTGAGTGATTATAACAGTTTCTTTAATATTTAAATAACTCTATTGTTTTTTGACTTTTGTTTTGTGTCACTATTCTTCCAAATGTTCTTGTCACTCTAATATCATAAAAAAACCTACGTACCTATTCTTTACAATGGAAGGTGCGATATAAATCTTAACTGCAAGTCAGTTATTTTAATTACCTAATTAGGTTAGCGAAAATTAATCTAAACACGTGGCTTTCTCCTCCTTTTTTAAAATGACAATCGTGAAATAAATTGGCCAAAACATTCGGCCTACTTTCAAATTTAATTTAAACCCATTTGTCCACTTAACCTTTTTAGTTTAATTATACAATGTTTACGGAACAGTAACACAGTAAACTAGGAGATGCGGAACTGGGTGCTCTTATTCTTTTCAAATGTTAAATAACGGTAGATTGTTGATTCTTACTGAAGCAATATGACATTTGTCCTTTTATATAGATGTGGCTGTTGAACTGCAAGTATTGTTTTAGTACATGAAGGTATTGTTCGTCTATTTCCTGCATTTAATCTATTTGACCGTTCCGAAAACTATATAACGTGTCAGTTAAACTTTTTCTTCATAGTAATTTTAAAAAATCGTACCTTTGTAACTCCAATTACAGTTTATAATTCCTAAATAACAATGTTGTTGCTCTTTCTTTACTTTATTCTTTTCTCTACTAGCCACATACTTCT
Source organism: Elymnias hypermnestra (assembly GCA_015832385.1). NCBI lineage: Eukaryota > Metazoa > Arthropoda > Insecta > Lepidoptera > Nymphalidae > Elymnias > Elymnias hypermnestra. The sequence continues at coordinate 1,237,960 of JACTOM010000060.1, read as the reverse complement.
ACTTACCTAAAAGAGCGTTTCATCTTTTAATCCGATGACATGAATACTAACCATGAATTCCGATCCTGGTACAATAACAAACTAATACCTCCAGTTACTACAACTAAATATTACAAAAATTCATTCACTGTCAAAGTCAAGTTATAAATATATGGTATTCTTTACCAGATATCATACGTCACTCACAGTCATTAGCTATCTTTAAGACACGCCTCAAAGAATTCTATTTAACTGAAAACTGCTGAGAATAATACGTTTATATCTCTTCCTTTTCTTAATATTGTATATTTTTTTATTTTATATCTTTTGTATATATATATATATATATTCAGTATGTATCTATAGATATATTGTTATTTATGTATATTATATTTATATTATATGTAACGTCTTATATAGTTATAAACAAAAATTTATTTTTATATATTATACTTAAGTTTCTGTTGCTGTTCTGGCTTATTATTTATTATAGTCTGCTTTTTTACATAATAAGGTTGTCTGGAAGAGATTGCTTGTAGCAATAAGACCGCCGTTGCACGCTATAATTATAGTAATAAGTATCTTAATAAGTATCTTAGTATAGTAATAAACGACGACGACGACGACCATTAAGGTCGTCGTCGTCGTCGTCGTCGCTTGTGCAGTCGATTTAAAAATAAGGGCTATATTTTTTTTAGCTAATTTGCGTAGTATTGGGTGTAAAAAGTCAGTCAATTTATATATCAAAAGGCCCAAATATAAGGTTAATAGTTGGTAGTATAACATTTCTGTTTTATAACCCTTTCATTCTGATTGTATTTTGTCAATATATAATCGGGATAATTCGCCTCAAAGGTGGAATAACCCACTCCAAAGCTTGTGAAAAAAACCGTAATATTTTATTAATAGAAACGGGTGTACAGATCGTTAATTCGTTATATTCCCTTTGTTAATTCACACTCTCCCTATTCATTATATCTCGTTCAAATTATAAATCGTCAATTAAAAGCATTTTCATTTTCATATTTATTCATATCATACTACAAATACATTTTTTAATATTTTGTATTGAATAAAACTTTGTGTTAATACAGTTTGCATCAAATATTAAGTCATTAAATATATTTCTTTTGCGATAACTTCTATAACTCCATCTGAAACCTCACGTAAAAGGTTTCTTACTGTTAATGAATTTAAGAAGTCCGTGTTAGCGTAAAAATTGACTTACATTTTTTTATATTTCTTGTATTTATAATAAAGTGTTATTTGATAATCGGTATTTCCAGCCGCACTTTAATTTACTTGTTTAATAGTACCTATTTAAAAATATTTATTAAAACTACAATACTATATAGGAAATGTACTGTGGAAACTTTGTTAGTAGGTTAAAGTTTGGAGTAAATGTTTTATAATAGGACAATGATACTTGTCGGATATTATCTGCATGGTGATGATTGACTCACTGTGGTGCACTTAACGTTACAGTTGACAATTCAATAGAAACTTGTAAACTCTTAAGGTTCGCTAAGGTCAATGAAGAAAACTTAAATTTGACACTAACTAGGGATAATAAGATATATATATTTCTATACATTGCTTTACTAAATTTCTAATCTATCGCGTATCACATTAACGATCTCGTGTTCTGTGAGTAAGTAAGTGAGGATAGTGATCTAATATTATAATTTGTAAACATTTTTTTTAACTGACCGATCGTTAAGAATGAGCTCTGCTGTCAACTAAGGTGCAAAAACATCAAATAGATGGCTACTTTAAGTGTACACAGACCGGCTAGTAAATATAAATAAAAAATATGAAAGCAGACAGCAGATGTAGTTTCCTTTTTGCTGTATATTAGTAAACATATTTCAAGGGAAAACTCGCTTGAACCGAATATATTTACGATAAATCTTGATGGTGTTCATTGATACAGCTTAACAATGGCCACCGCGCGTAAATACCAGCTTCTATGTAATTAAATAATTATAGATTATCTGTGGCATCCAGTGCGGAGCGAGGCGATAACCGAGCATTGAAAACAACGTAACAATCTCAGATACGTATGTAGATTATAAACTAGACACTTTACTACAAAACGTGCAACCTGATTCAATGATAGATCATGATAAGGTTGACTTGTTTTATTGTGTAATTGTGATACTGTTTTGTAGATAAAACCGCTATTTTTGTCGTTAGGATATGCAGTTACGCACCTCGTCAAGGAGACTGACGGTAGTATCGAATTTACCAGCAGTGCCAGAATACTAACTTAAATCTAGCGGGAACTTTATCATCCCTGAATGGAGAGCCAAATGTTTATTAAGCCATCCCACTTTGGTCTCCTGGATAAAGCCCACTGACAGATTCTCTACAGGGGAGGCATTATGTAAGCCTCCATCTCCTTTTTCCTACTCCCCTCCGTTGCGGTTGGGCTGTTTCGTAAGCAGTCTCTCTCTCACTTTCACTCTTTGCCGAGACTTCTTTAGTGAGATGATAGCAACCCCTCTCCAGGCCTGCTCGCTGTCGAGTATTGTATCTACCGGATAGGATTATGATAGCACTTGCAAAAACGAAGACAGACGATAATTTCTAATAACAACTTTAATGACGTGAGGGTAAAAAATCGTTCCTGATGAAAAAGAATCTTCTTTTTAAAACGTTTTATTAGCATTGACGTTGTGTTTTATTGGTGGTTTTTTTATGAAACTATCGATTCATTTAGCTGTACTAACATGATTGGGCGTAAAGAATGTTAATAAAATGTTTTGAGTTAATTTTGTGCAGTATCGTATTTCTTTTTAATTACGACCTACTTTATTAAAAAGAAATACGCAACTGTACAAAATACGGTGACTCTACCGATGGAGAAGATAAACTGAATTTACATTAATATTAATTTACATTTTGACTCGAAAGTAATATTAAAATTTGGTCTTTATACGATATTATAAATTAGAAGTGGGTCATTTCGAAAAATATCGTACCAAGTTCGTTAAGTAGGTGATACAAAAAGTGGTATATTTGCCCTTTAAATAACGTCATAATTTAAGAGAAGTTCATTATATTTAGCATTTTTTCATATTCTACGTCGCGTAACTCGTTTTTCTCGTGAGCGAGAGACATATTGACGAACTACAGTACAAAAGTAGCCTATTTTTACCTATTCTCTTTCAAGTCATGTCCTAATTAACATTATTTTGTTGATGGATAGCTAGTTTCATAAAGGTTATCATTTTTCGGTCAATGACATCAGCTATAGTTTTAGTTAGAATAATTGGTAAGTTAATTACTTTGCAAACTTAATGAACTTCGCATGGTTTAAAACGTATGAAAGCAATGAATTATGATGATAAGCTTTTTATAAAGACTTGATATGTATGTAATGGTAAAAAGGAACCGTTTCGAATATATCAAGACCTCCAAAGTAATATGTGGTTCTAATGTAACGATTTGGAACTGGACTTTAATAAATTACAAATAAATATATATTTTGCCTCATTGGTCCAATGGTTAACATGTTCCACTACAGACATGAGGTCCTGGGTCGAGCCAATTCGAAATCGATATTGAGTTTTCTATAAAAATTTTCTCAATATTTGCCCGAAGTTGGGAAATTGGCGGTGTGCTCCATCCCCGTGCCTCGGAGAGCACGTTAAGCCGTCGGTCCTGCGTCTGATCTCTTTCCGGTCGTATCGGATTCCCGTCACATCGGACTATGAGAGTGAAGGAATAGAGAGTGCACTTGTGTACTATGCCTGCCAATCCGCACAGCGTGGTGGGTCTATGCTCTAAAAACCCTCTCTCATGTGATGAGGGCTGTGCCCAGCAGTGGGACGTTAATGGGCTGATACTTATCTATATATATTTAATTGCTAACAGGTTATTGCATACACTTTGTGTGAGATTCTTTTCTAACTAACATTACAATCCGATATTTTGTCTATTGATCAAGTTGTTATAATAAAGACACTTAGTATCTTGTTAGCAAAGATATATTTACGTATCGTTTATGAATATGGATAAACGAAATTGATACGGTTATGTCACATAATGATAATGTGATCTAGATCAGTTTATTATCAATTTTCATGGTGATTGAAATGTTCCGTCACGAAACATCATTAGATATTTTCCACACTATTAGATCCCGTAATATCTGTCATATATTTATCGTAAGTAATCCACTTCGATTTGGTATGTGAGTATAGTAATATAGATACATATGTGTATAATTTATGTAATATATACAAGTCTATTTCTTTATTAATACCGCCTACCTTCTCTCTCCTTTCTATAACAGTTTCCCTAATCTCAGGGTTATTTGTAAGAGATCGGCATCTAGCTATAAGACCGCCCACACACACTAACTGTAGTTTGTGTTAATTTTTTTATTTAGCTTTATTATGGAAAAAAACAATACATATAACACATGTATAGAAATACCTTACACCAAAACAGTTTTCCAAGATACATATTTCTAATAATTACAATTAAAAAGTAAGTGTTGACAAAGTAAAATGATAAAATAATCTACTTCCACAATTTTTTATGAAATTAATTTTCGAAAGAAGATACGAGGATTCGATTTTAAAGCTTAAAAGATTATATGAAAAATTATATTTTTTATCCCCTTTTGTGGTTTTTAATAAGGTATACATTTATCTATCTATAATTTAAACATCACCTAACCTTTTTTGTAATAAAATTTCCCTAAACCTAAGGCTGCCTCTCAGAAATCGCCTCGTAGCGATAAGGCCGCCTTTTTGTAATTATATTAAGTAATTGTATATATTTCCTGCATTGTTTGTATTCTACAATAAAGTGTACACACTTTCCCTGTCTACTTGATACTGAAATCTTATTACAATAAACCTAAATGTTATAACACACTTTTGAAATACATAATCAAAGAGATCCTTTACGAAGTAATAAACATTCGCATTGCTATCTGAGCTTTATATCAAGTTTTATCATACGGTGGGCATAATAGACACTAATATTATAAAGGTGAATAGTTGGTTTGTTTATTTAATCGTGCTAATCTAAGGAACCACTGGTTCGGATTGAAAAATTATAAAATATAGCCCGTTTAATCATACGTTAAATATATTTTTAGATTTGATATCATATCAATAGTTTGGATAAATAATCGTGATACTATGTAAATTTTGTCAAGGAGAAAATAATCCAAAATAGTCTTCATTTTAGTGGAGAAGTCAATATCCTAAAAACCAAAACAGTTAACGAATTTAGTACGCCTGTCACAATCTAGTCTAGATGACGCTATTATTAAAGGAATTCTGCACTAGTACGAATTATATACACAACCATATAAATATTAATGTGATGTTTAAAGAGTAAAGCTTCTGACCGTGTGAATTGGAAATTAAAATGTCCGTAACGTGCGTGATGTGGTTAGTTAAATATCTAACTGTGTATATGTGTAGTAAAGATGCCGGCCGAGAACCAGCGGGTTATTTATTAGCCTAAATAACTTTTCAGTCTTCTTTGGAGTTATCATTGTCTCATCTACTATACTGATCCAGTTTGATGTGCCAATTTTTAACACGCATTTATTAGTGTCACTTGCATGTTTATAATATATAACGGAATCTTTTAACTGAAATTCTGAGTAGTATAAAATGTAGGATTATTTTTGCACACATATAGGACCGATGACAATTTAAAAAATATATCCATTACCTTTCCAAGAACCTCAAAATGTATTATGTTGATGTATATATATCAATGCCTTATATGTATTTATATATGAATTCGTTTAAGTATATATGTATATGTATGAATATATTAATTAAATAGTATATTTTTGTCTTTTAACTTATAAACACCGCGTACCTTCTTTCTCCTTTATTTGACGGTCTTCCTTTTGTTTGTTGACGGTTGTCTGGAAGAGATCGCTAAATATAGATAAGACCGCCCATTGTACACTAGAATTATTTTAAGGTAAGTCATTGTATTATTATTTTTTTGTTGTGTTGAATAAAGTATACTATCTAGTTATCTATCTATCTAGAACCTTTAGGATTTATGCCTCCTCTGGGAATAGGTAATTCACGCGTCTATTCCCGTCCATGGATATGATAAAAGTATTTTTTTAACATGGATATAAATTAAAAAAAATAAGAATTATGCTCAAACAGTTAATCAAACATTTTAAGCAAATAACAGTTTAAAAACCTCAAAAAGAAGGTATATTCTAAACTAAAACTAAAAAGAAAAAAAATAATGTTTGAGATATTGTAATCTTATAATTAGTTTAGACATTTTAAATTAGGGTTTTTATTATTATTTAATATTACATAACATAGACTAAATACATTACAAACTAAGAAAAACAATTAAAATGAGTTGAGAGAAAAAAACCTGTAGTAATTTACGCAATAATACAAGAGAATAAGGTTACAAGTAAAATGTCATAAGGAAGCTTGCATATACTAGAAGAAATTTTAGGGTATGTGTAGTATGACAATCTGCAATAGAATTCTACTAATCAAATGACTTCAAATATCGTTATATTTATAAAGTGAAACTTGTTTTGCATCGCCTTAATTTTTTTCGGCTATCATCGGCTCCGTGCAAATTGAAAAAGTTTTCATCTCCCTTGTAGTTAAATAAAACTACACAGTGTATAACTTCCCGTTATTAATTGAAGGCTTATAGTTACTTTTGTAAATGGTCGTATTTTTAAAAGAATTTGCACAAAACCAAAATTGCAGTTAACTTGTCTGTTTCCTGCTATAATTTTCTAGTGACACATAAACCCAGAAAATCAGTAACCAAAAAATAAGGGTTATAATATACGCGCATAATGCGTATGTACCTTAAATAGAATTGACACGAGCAGCGAATCATCGTTCCGCGTAGAAGCGACAACGGGCGGGTCCTATCAAACTACTTGTAAAATTCTTTATTTATTCATGTATTTGCATAAATACGACATAAAATGTAATAATTTAAATTTATCGTGATATTACTATCTAACCATTTAGTCTAAGATACGAATCTAATTTGAATAAACAAATAATTTATGTTAACAAAATGTTTTGTTATAGACCATGACAAAGCCATCATAAATTTTATTTAAATCTATTTAATTTTTTTGCATTCATGTTCAAATATGCGAGACTAATATAAAGAATATAATAGAGCAAAATTTATTATGGAAGCAAAAGGAGAAAGTTTTTAAGTGATACTTCTTTAGGTGCATGAAGGTAAAATTTTTAAGAATGAAATGCGTGATTAGCGTCACCAAGATGTGCAATGTTTTTTACCCTAATTCGTTTGAAGGTTAGGTAGTTTTAATATTTACAAATAACATGTGGCATTTTCATTTGACACTCGTCATTTAATAATTTAATATAAAATATAATAATTTTCGATATTTTTAATGACAATTAAATTCATTAAATTCTTAACATTCTCTTACTTTTTTCCTCCCTCTAAGTCTCGGAAATCTAAAGTTTTACATTTGTATAAATATAAACAAGACATTTTGATATCTTTTTATATTCTACGTCGACTTCTTAAACAGACTATCCTCAGTCAAACAACTATATACATTGAATTCGTAAAGACAGCTCACGTGAAAAATATATTCCTAATTCTATATATGATAATCAATCAATTTGTTTTTTCTTATTTCATGCAGTTATCTAACTGTAAAGTTTTTTAGAATTAATTCATGGGGAGTAGACAATTCTTTGAAGGTATCCTGTTGGGAACAGAACTTTTGATTCTTACACAAGCGAGTAGTTGAGTATAGTAAAATTTGTGTAATATGGAAAAGTTTCGTTTATAAATCAAATATTAAATTATACTAGCTGACCTGTGTAGTTTCGTCTGGGTATATTTGAATATGGGACTTAGGAGCGGTGCTACTTATTTGATTCTTGTTACTCAGGTAACAAAGGAATATTTAATGATATGCTAGGTTTAAAACAACAATTTGCAGTGTTTTTTTAGCTTATAAATTACGATATAATCTATATCTTATTTTCAGTCGAAACAAAACCTGCGAAATAAAAAAACATCATTAAAATGAGTTCAGTAGCTTCGGAGATTTATATAGATAGATAGGTAGATTCTATACCACAAAAAAAAAGAATACAATGACTTAACTTCTAGTGTACAAGGGGCGGTCTTATGGCTATTTAGCGATCTCTTCTAGACAACCCAACGTATTGGAAAACCGTCAAAGAAAGGAGAGAGAAGGTAGGCGGTGTTTACAGGTTAAAAGGCAAACATATAGTACTTAAAATATATAAATAGTAGAACTTCGATTATCTTAACCGATTGGGATTGAGACTAGTTCAGATATACGAAACGTGAGTTTTTTTGGGATGAGATCTTAAACAAGACCTTTTTGTATAACAACAATACATTTACATATATAATAAAACTTGATATACATATTATCGTTGAAATATTTATATGTGTATTATAAACACCTGGGTTAGTCGATTTGTTTTTGTTATAAAATCATCAAATGACGAATGATTGTAAACCCTTTTATCAGCGGCTAATTGAGCGGTCAGATAAATTAAGGTATAGTTAGAGACGTCCTTTTATGAAATATATAATTGTCGTGATGAAAATGGTTTTGCAGCTTATTCTTATACTTTATAAGTTGTAGCTTTACATATTTTACGATAAACAAACGATTGATATACCTTCTAAGGCATATTAAGTCGGTTACTATAAAACGTTACGTGTCAGTGCGTACGAGTCGAATTCCCATCAAAGTAGGTGTCTAGGTCACATGTGGCCTTTTTGTACTACTTTAATTTGTACAACCGATGTTTCGAGTTTGAATGTTATTATCAATGTTTTTATCCCACTTCAAACATATTTTTCAATTTTCATTTTCTATTTTGTCTGAATTGGTGGCAGATTTCGGCCGTGGCTAGTGACCAACCTACCAGCAAAGACATACCGCCAAACAAAGAGATTTGTATTCTCATACGATGCCGTGTAGAAACCATAATAGGTATATTATCTCTTATCACATTAGCGCGCTTCCGTCTTGGACTGTATCATAACTTACCATCAGGTGTTATCACCGTCAAATGCTAAAGTTTCACACGTCAGTTATGAAACTTCTTTGCCAAACTAACTTTCAAGTGTTGTTTATATTTATACAAATCCAAAACTTTTCCGAGACTCAGAGGAAGGGTAAAAGGAAGATATATTTGGAATTCAATTAATTTAATTGTCTGTAGTAGTAGAAAAACATTTATAAAATATTTTTATTTTATGTTTTATGAAAATTAGAACATTGACGAGTGGCAAATTGATATGCCGAACGTTATTTGTAAGTATTAAAACTACCTAAGTAAGTAGCAGCCCATTAACGTCCCATTGCTGGGCAAAGGTCTTCTCACTCATATAAAAGAGGGTTTCTTTAGAGCATAGACCCACGCTGCTCCACTGTGGATTGGCAGGCATAGTACACAAGTGCACTCTCTATTCCTTCACTTTCTAACTGCGGGGAAAATATTGACAAAATCTTTATAGAAAACTCAATATCCATTTTTGAATTGTCCCGACCCAGGACTCGAACCCAGGACCTCATGTCTATAATCGAACATGCTAACCACTAGACCAATGTGTCAATCAAAACTACCTAACCTTCAAACGAATTAGTATTAAAACCGCTAATCACGCGTTTCATCCGTAAAAAAGTTTACCCTCATGCGGCTAAAGAAGTTTCACTTCAAAAGAATCATTTATTTCATATGTTAATAATTTAATATTTTAAAGCTCTTTAGTTACTAACATTCATATTCAACATCATCAAAGTTTCGGTATGAATATAGCTCATTACGTTTTAATGGTTCATTTAGTTATAGTACTGTATTATGAACTATCAAAGTGCGATACCTTAACTGCTTCCGTATTGGAGGAAGTTAGTAGAGATGTGAAGCGATTACAATTTTCAAGACCATAAAAAACGGTTTCTAAGGTTTCCTTAGGTTTAGATCACAATCTTTATTCAAATTGGCTCAGAAAACACTTTTGTATCACTTATTCGGAAAGTTGATACCACTAAGAGGAAACTGATAAGAAAGTCATCATTTACTCCTTTAATATAGTTATTTTACAATGTGTAATATTTTGATTTTATGTGCAACTGGAAGTAACTCCAAACATCTTTATCGCTTAAATAATCTTTAGCATTATAGTGTGCCCAATATTTGTATGTCGGCCTATGTATAAAGAGTCAAATATAAAATCCAAATTTTGTAAGACAACGTTTCAAAGATAAATGACTTAATAATGTACTACCTGTTATACCTATAAAAAAAATCAAAAATATCTTTATTCAAGTAGGCATATTACAACAGTTTTAATCGTCAAATTATATATTTTTTTCCACACCCTGATTCTAATATACGTCTGATGATAGTACTCAAGAACGGCTTAAAATCTAAAGTTACGAGGGTTCCTCCGCGCCCTGATCCGAGAAGAACCCACAACAAACTCCGTCGGGTATTTTTTTTTGTTGTTACCATCATCATTACAATATCATATTAGTTTACTATATTTTAATTCGAATTAGATCACTCCCACGCGTTTCTATCGTCTAAGTAATCTTGCAACTTATAATACGATTTTTCTATCAACTTTCTTTTAACAAAGACTTTGAATTTATTCATTGAAATATCTAGAATGTCGTGTGGTGTGATGTCTATTTATATGACCTAGCTTGCAAAATGGAACGATATAATCATTAAAATTACAATGACGTATAAAAATATACATAATAATAGCATTTATGAAAAATTGAACAGTGTCATTTACGGAAAGGATTTAGATGATTCTTTTCATGTATAAGTCTAGACAACATAGGAATTGACTTTAATTTTGTTATACTACTTGTTACAGGTACACTTGTCGAGGCATCGCATTCAATCAGGTGAAATTATAACAGCATTTGCCTAGACCAAATAAAAAAAACATTGTCGTACATCCATTGTTGTCAAATTTGACAACGGTGGCTTTATAAATTGTATCATACTTAATAAAAAAGGTAGCTCTCTCGCCACAAAAAGCCCCTCTTCCTTTCAAGACTCATTAAAAATGAATAAACTCGAGTCGCCGTTTTTGCACGGCGAATTTTTTGCTACGCAAATTACTTGTCAATACTTTGTCAGTATTATATAAGTTAACAAGTTATCTGTCGACAACAGAAACGGTGCAATTTCTTTATTAAAACCAGCCATTGTCACAATATATTAAACTCGCATTGTAAGCCGATTGCTTTCTGAAAAAACTCCTAATATTTTAATCAAATTACTATTGAAGTTAAGTTTGTAAGTAATTAAGTTTTGATTCCATTTGTATGCAAACTAACTGATACATATGAGAGAGAAAGAGGGGATTTTTTATTATATAATATTGTTATTTTTAACAGATTAGCGTATGACTTTAATTCCTGAAGGTAAACCATGATACAGTCTAATAGGAAAGCCCGCTAATTTGGTACGAGGTTAGTTACCTTTTATGGTTTGCACTCAGTATCGCACCGGGACGCAAATGTTTTGCTTGAAGACCTTGTCTTTTAGTGGCTAGTTACCGAAGCCGAAGCCACTCACAGTCCCAGAAAAATTAAAAAATGCAGCAATATCTTAAAATTGTCGAAGATTGGTTAGAGAGGGCGACCAAATAGGATTATCATAAAAAAAGTTAAATCTTGAAAGTTGGACATACGCTGTGGCAGACTTTATAACTTTATTTTTGCATAACTTTAACCGTTTACGCACCGCAAGCAAAGGAATATCTCAAAAATTTTAATGCGATATTACGAGTACATAGATAGGATATAGTCTTCTTCGAGAAATGGGCTATCCAATATTAAAACTATTGTTCAATTCAAACTAATGGTACTTGGGATTAGCGCGTTAAAATATACAGACTCTTATTTTTATAATATTAGTTTATATTTATATATAAAGCCTTTATTCAGTGAAATCTTCTGAAATGCCTTTACCTAATATCTTATCAGGAATGTGGGACTCACTGGTAAGCCAAAATACCCACTAAAACGCAGCGATACCCTCCACATCTTTTTGTGGAGCGTCAGAGGATCGGTAGACGCAATCTACTCTACGTATTCCTCTGGGAAACTTAAGAATGAGAAAGGAGAAGCACAAATCTACGTCTCTCACCTCCCAACCTCCTGCGCCGTAGTAAAGGAGCTCTCACAACGTTCTCCCTCTCATGTGCCTCCTTCAGAGGAATAACAGTTTCACAGAAGGAGAGAACCCATACCACGGGATAATAGTGAGTTTTAGATCTAATTTATTATACTATGGTTCTAAAAAGTCAAGCAGATGGACTTTAAAAATTACCTTAGTTTTATTCCCCATTTCAGAATCGATTTTTTTCCAATTTCTCCTTCAATATACCTGCGTAAGCGAGTTTAACTTAAAATATTTTCGTTTCACAGAAGAAGACTATATAAGGTCATGTTTTGCTACATTGAATGAAACGTTTATTTATTTTAACACTTTATTGAACCACATTAGAAAAAATGCTTTCAAAACGAAACTTAAAAACGTTATGGTTTTTCAAGGACAAATAGTACACGAAGTTGACGTGTAGGACCCGTTAGGGTGTTAGCGAGCTGGCATCGTACTAATTAGTGTTCGTAAAATGACGTGGTTCTGAAAACAGAACATATGAACATATTAGTCCAAACAATATGTAGGTATATGTAATATTAAAAAATCAAAAAATACCCCATCGAATTGATTTTCTTTATTTATTCTTTATAAAAATCAGTAAAATAATCCTTAAAATATTTAATTTAGTTGATTATGTATATTGAGTATATTATACAAATAAAACCATTAAAAACAATCTTTAAATTTTACTTCAGCAGAAATCTCAAATTAAATACTAGCTAGATTAATTTAGGAATATAATTTTTCTAAGTATAAATAGATGTAACATAATAGAAATTAGTCCTCAAACTTTTCAGATAGACAGAAAAATTTTGTGTTTTCCAAGTGAATCTCTTGATCTATTACTACATATTTTAGCTAAATCAAGTTACTTCCTTAAATCTATAAATAGAAAATTTAGCGTTCGTTGTAGATGATGTAGCGTTAACACAATAATAGCTATAAATAACGTAACGCATTTTTGCGTGTCCATCATCCGTTACAAAATAAGTATTAAGCATCAATTTTTCGGCAGTAAATTAAGTATTTAACACGCAAATGTTATATAATTTTTTGTTACGTGCTTCCTCTAAAATGGGTTGATTTTGTATTTTTATCGTATGTAAAGATTATCAGCATCTTCCTTCATTTGAATTTCATTCTAGCTTAGTTAGTTAGTACTTTTAGAGTATGAAAATGATAGTTTTCTATTATTATCGAAATAGCTGTTCTTTCTGTGTTATCAGAGTAGTTCCCGATCTTCTGGAAATATACGAAAATCCGTTCGTAGTGATCATCTTCATAGCGACGGAGTCATTGCAAAAATTCAAGTGAATCGAACTGTTTCATGATCTTTATAGTTTTTATTACACGTAGAAATATTTTAACTTTGTTATTTGTTTTGAGTGATAAGTTTTATTCTAGGAAACGCTCGTGGATCTAGACGTCATGATCTATGATCGGTAATGTAATAATTACAAGACAAAACCGGAATTACCGTTGACATTCATCATACCCTTTTCTTCTTTAGATAGAATTCCAGAGGCTTGTTTTACATTGCTACTACTATATGTATTAGTATAGTCAGTTAGTCGATTCGTCGAATAGGAGGGACTTTAGTTCATAGAACATCTATATTTCCTTTTTTTCTTACATGTTTTTTTTTCAGTAAAATAACGGTTTCTTTGTTATTTATCTGCAAGAGAGAGTTACTTTGATCAACGATGTCAAAAGAAATATTCCCGTCTAAAAGCTGAAAAATCTGCACTAATGTTTCAAAAAAGACTTCAAACTTTTAAAAAGTTTTACTTATGTACTAAGAAGATTGTAAAAAGTCTATCAGGTATCCTATGGACAACTTTAGGATTGAAACATCGAGTCCACGTTGATGAAAAGTGACTGTATTTTCTGTAATAATACATTCTTTAGAGTTTCGTATCTTTTAATTATTTGTAGTATTTTCGTATATCTAAATGCAACATTATAAATGAATTACGAGGAAAATGCATAAATTTACAAAGATTTCCTATTAAGTGGTAACATATCTTAAGACTGTATATGGTGATCGGATATTGTATGAAGCTTTTGCATCTAATAGAATGTATAATTTATTTGAAAGATAATTTACATAACAATTACATCTCTCACTATACATCTTAAGCCATGTCGGATAAATAGTCATTGTAAATCAATTACTGACTCCTCTATTTGGTATGTTATGAAGAGATGAATATGTGTGACATGTTCACAGAGAGCTAAAATCAATAGTATGTATATTATGAAAATCCAACTTTTCAATGATATATATCTACTAGATTTGCTTAGTAGTATCTGTGTAGTTTTCGATCGAATGTAAATACAAGAAAATCTTTACACATTCGATTCTATATCGCGAAAAGAGTGTCTTTGATATATATGATTGCTTACACACAAGTACATACGGGCATACAAAGCTTACAAAAAATCTTTGTTAACATAGATTTAACTACCTCGTTGGCTTAGTGGTTACCATGTTCGGTCATGTACATGAGGATCTGGGTTCGAGTCCCGGGTCCGGCTTGTTCAAAAGTGGATATTGAGTTATCTATTAAGATCTTCTCGATATTTGCCCGAAGTTGGGAAGTTCCACCGATGCGGAGGCGTTGTGATCCACCCTCATCTCTGATCGTGTCGGATTCCCGTCCCGTCCCGAAGAAACAGAGAGTGCACCTATGTACTATGCCTGCCAACCCGCAATGGAGTAGCCTGGCGGAGGCCTGTGCCCAGCGGTGGGACGTTTATGGGCTGCTACTTACCTCTTTTTATATGAGAATATATTAACAATTCTGATATGGATATATTTATAGTTAATAGCAGGTCTACATTAACCGGTGGTGCCACTGTAGATTCGGTGCACCATACGTTGACAGAGTGACCGGCGTGGGCGTATGTTGCATATGTTGTTGTCGCTGGTCCGAGGAGACCTCTTTTTGGAGAGCATAATTGATGTGATGCTCACCAGCGAGTTTGGATGGAGGGTGGTTGCCTTCTTTTGCGAGACCGTCATCTCGCTAAGGGGCCTCCCTCCATTAGCCTTAATGAGAGGCAAAGGGAGGATGCTGCTAATGCCCTTCCTCTCCGTCGAAGGAGGCTGGGTGGCAATAGGCGCAGGTATGCGCTCCACTATTCCCCTTAGTAAACTGTATACTGTTATAGTCGGCATCATCCAGGTCACTAGAATGGAATGCGAAATGGGCCTTCTAGTGATCTCATCCAAGGATAACGAGGGATGCGCTGGCTTTTAGGGGGTATTCTGGTTTCAGCGAGTCCCACACTCCCGATTGGAAGAATTCTTATTCTTCCGGGGTGCGTTAAAGCATTTCCCAGCGATAAAAAAAGGTCTAAATTAACCGAGCCTAGAGAAACTATTATTTATTTTAGAGATAAAAATATAAAGAAATACGTATTTTATTATTCAAATTCAAGAAGTTATTATTTAGGTGGGCTTTTAAAGCATTTTTGAATCTTCAAATACAGTTTTTTTTTGCATATTTTACTTCAATGTACGACTGATGGTAATAATAAAAACGACTTAGAATCTAGACTTACGCCCTGTCCTGAGAAGCGCCAACAAAAACCTCAGTCAGGTATCCCTTTTTTAGTCATTAATCATTACAATAAATATTTTTATATATTCTATTTCGATTAGAGCAATACATTCACTCCCACGCTTTTTATCTTAACGAAGTTCTTCATAATGTAGAAAAAATTCTCAATTAGTTTCATTTTAATAAAATATTTATATTTGTTATAGAAACGTATACAGTTGCCCTTGAATGAGTTGTCAATTTAATGCATTAGGATTTATAACAATGTTTATTTCTTAAGTTATATGAGGTGTATTCACTTTTCTTTGTAAAAGAAATAATCCTAAATAATATTTTATTCAAAACTGCATTCGGTATTGTGCCTAATTATCAGAAGTCCCTAATATATTAAAAGAGTTATCGAAGTTGTACATTATTAAACGCGTCTATTCACATTTCTTTTTTATTTTTAAATTTAAAAGTGCTTTTGATAAATAAAGTGGTATCATGGAGTATTCAATAATCCATAAATAAATGTCATTTACTGTTGTAAAGACAACAGTTATACAAAATATAAATTTAGTTACCAGTTTTGTATACGTAAAGTTCGTCGAACCGATCGGGGTGAAGTTAATGTTTGAGCCGTAACTGACGTGACCATGGCGAAATGGCCAGCGACAGGCGGTTAGACTCCTAGACTTTGATATTTTATACCGCTATTTATCTGATTATTCTTCTTTACTTGTTTATTTTGCCTATAAATTGACGACAAAGAGACTTTTTGTGGCCTCGATTTGGCGTAAGTATTTTTTAAATCACCTGTGGTGGTCCTTTTTCAATTTATAAGAAATTTGAGAAGCTTGAGTTGAGATTATCAACAGGTAGGCCTATAAATGAATATGGATAAGACGAAAGTTATGTCGAACATCCATTTTCCGCTCCATCCATCGTTGAGAATTCAGCACTCGAAATTGTAGATGAGTATACAAACCTAGGACACAGTCCATCTACGTAGGTCCAATTTCGAGAAGTAGGTTAACCGCTGAATCCAATTCGGTTGGGCGGCGTTCGGGAAATTACGTAAGATCTTTTCGTCCAATATCCCTCAGTGGCTGAAGACTAAGCTCTTCGAACAGTGCATGTTGCCAGTGATGAACGTTGTCACTGACTATGGGTCTCATACGAAAGCTCAGAGTCACTCAGTGGGCGATGGAAATGGCTTGGCTACGCGATCAAATCAGAAATGAGGAGATCTGTAGCAAACCCAAAGTCACCGACATAGCCCTACGAATCGCGAATCTGAAGTTGCAATAACGATATAAAGAGGCTTGCAGGTAGCCGCTGGAGCCTTGTGGACGTCATTTCGTGACAGCTATATCCAGCAGTGAACGTCCGTCGGTTGAATCGATGACGACGATGACGATTCTGAAACTCGGATCTACAAAAGCACAACCTGGTTAATTATAAAGTCTGATGCCTGTTAGTGATGTTTGAGAGTTTTATTACCTAATCTGCTATAATATAATGAGAGAAGAGCGCAATTACAAACTGACTGATTTCTCACTTGCTGGTTACTATTAACACGTCTAAACTTTTATATTAAATACACTTTATGTAATCAATATAACGTTTTTTATTCAGTTAAATCACGGCGACCATATGAACTGCGGTGTAAGGTTACACATCTTATCACGGAAAATATTAAAAATATTAAATTAAATTTACTACACACAACTCTCATTAAATCTGTTAGACTAGATAGTTAGCTGACAACACTGATAGTTCTCAAATGTTAGGAGTTATTAAGTAATATAGTGGAAACACTTAAAAATACCAAAAAAACATTGTGCAAATTATGAAATGTGATGCAATACGAGGTAACTTTAACAAGCGGATCAATTTTATTGATATAGTCTTTCGAGCTGTTTTGTGGTGTAGTTGTTTCAAGAGAAGTAGTGCAGAAATGTATAAATTCAAATAGTGAATTAATTATTGTTCTTACATATTTTTTTTTGTTGTATTTATGGTAGGGTGTATAGACTAAGAACATAATTGGGCATGCGTCCAATGTATTTCAAACATTGTATCTCATTTTAAGCGAACTTGTATTTCTAAAGTAAATTCTTATGAAAATACTGCCTCATTGGTCTAATGGTTAGCATGTTCGACTACAGACAGTTCGAGTCCCGGGTCGGGCCAGTTCGAAAGTGATATTGAGTTTTCTATTAAGATTTTCTCAATATTTGCTCGAAGTTGGGAAAAATTTGGCGGTGTGATCCACCCCCGTGCCTCGGAGAGCACGTTATGCCGTCACTTCGGACTATGAGGGTAAAGGAATAGAGAGTGAATTTGTGTACTATGCCTGCCAATCCGCAGTGGAGCAGCGTGGTGGGTGTATGCTCTAAAAATCCTCTCTCATATAAGTGAGGAGACTTGTGCTCAGCAGTGGGACGTTAATGGGTTGCTTACCTTACCTTTTTATGAAAATAAATTCTTTTACAACTAACCACTAAGCGGGCCTCGAACTTGGGACCTTTTTTAGTCCCCCACACCATTACGTCGTAGAAGTCGGTAAACTATTATACATTTTCTTTAAAGATATCAAATGAAATTATTGGTTTCGTATAACTGTTCTGTCTCGCTTAGGATATTATTAAGGTTATTTTTTTTAACTATGCAAAAGATCGAGTCATTTCACAGCAAAAAGAGAGCGGTACACGCGATATTATTTTACAATTAACGAGTAATAATTTCCCCTTTCTATTTTATGTAAATCCAATTTCAACTAATATCACTCCTTATTAGACCGCATGAGTGTGTCTCAATAATTAAATCCTTGTTTAAATTTTCTATTTTATTTGGGGATCTTTTGGCATATATGTATCCAGGTATTGCTCCATTGAATTATTGAATGTATAAGAATTATTGAATGCATTAATTCGATTGCTATAAAAAATCGAAAAAAATTAAAAGATCAAAAAAATATCTAAATTATTCAAAAGGCTGTATCTTTTTTAAAAATGGTCGTATCGGAGTAAAATAAGAAGCAATTTGAAGCTTGAGGTTTCTAATTTAAGGATCTTGCTTGATCTTTGAATGAAAATCGACTATTTTATCTTTGTTCAAGCATATCTCCAAAACAGATGGTTGTACAGAAAATCATGTTGAGTTTCTTGAGCGTGAATAAATTCTTTACAAGGTCTCAAGATTGTTTTAAAGAATAAAATTTTTTTTATCCTTAACATGACTTTGAAAAATCATAAAAAATAGAGCTTTTTGGGGTTTCCTACAAAATCACATGACATTGAGAATATTGGGAAAATGAAAAATGCTTTCCGTGCCTTTTCAAGATAATTATATCCTTAAGCCCTACCAAGTTTCAATTCGATCCATCAAGCCGTTTCCTTGTTTCACTCGATTGACATTAAAAAAAAATTATAGGATCACGTTTTAGTCATATCACAGATATCCAGTTTTTTTCACTGCTATATATATTATGTATGTATACATATGTTATTTGTCTACAAATTATGTTAGCGGTAGGTTCGTCTCGTCCGATCATACTTTTTGTAACGCTCTCGTCATGCATTTTCTAGCTTAATCTTCAATTCAGCAAGATTAAAGAGTCAACTTCATATATGTTAATTGTGATTGTTACGTCAGAGCTCCGTTATTTATATATTGAATTCCAAAATCTGTTGTTATTGGAAAGGTTCCTGTTAGATTGTAATATTGATGATGAATGTTGAGGATATCCTTCTGTTATCGTGTATAAACCGTATACAGATTCATCGAGATCTCTGAAACAATTCTCCTTCGATTGAGTGTAAATTTAGCAAAATGAGGCCATATTCACCATATTCTCACAAGATCAGGAAATACAAGTGTGTCATCTTATAACACAGCAAGCATTGTACATATATCATACCTTACAAGTGGTTTACAATAATATACCGATCTTTTTTTACTGTAAAATTTTAGACAATAATTTTATACGAAAATTATTCTCACCTTATCTTGATATGATATGTATGTACACATAAATATTGTTGAAGTAAAACTTCTTTAGGCGCGTTTAGGATGAAACGCGTGATTAGCGTCACGAAGATGTGCAGCCCTTTTATGCCAATTCGTTTGAAGGTTAGGTAGTTTTAATATTTACAAATAACATGTGGCATTTTAACTTGCCACTCGTCATTTAATAATGTAATATACTGTTTTTCATAAAATATAAAATAAAAATATCTACTAAATTTTAAATTAAAAAAAATATATTAATTTTTAAAATTGAATAAAACACGTGACATTTTTACTTGCAATTCGACATTTGATATTTCAATAAATTATTTGTATTAATTTTCGACACTTTTAATATATTAGTGACAATTAAATTCATGAAATTCCTAACATATTTCCTTTTTTCCTCTCTCTCTCGGAAATGTAAAGTTTTACATATGTATAAATATAAATGAGACTTAAAATTTACTTCACCAAAGAAGTTTCACTGCAGACATGTGTACTTTGTACGCATGCATTTTTATGTTATTTTTTTAAATAACCAGCAAATAAATATAGATTTTTTACGTGATTTGGTACCCAACGCTCGTGGACATTCATAGTACCGATGGAACAGTCAATACGCCGCCTGTTACCCCTGGGCTTCCGGTTCCGTCACGCACGCAATGTAAGACAGTAATATATATTGCTACTTTCCTCTGATATTAAGTTAAAACGTAGTATTTCCTTGGTTGAGCTAGACTAATTTATATGGTTTGTATATATATAAATCAAAATCAAAATATACTTTATTCAAGTAGGCTCAAAACGCACTTTTGAATCGTCAATAGTCTGTCCGTTGGTAACAAATCTACCACCGGTTCGGAAAGTTGATTCCGCTGAGAAGAAGCCGGCAAGAAATTCAACAGTAACGTCTCAGGCAGGGTACAGCCCACCTCACTCATAACAGAGAGGTTTTTAGAACATAGGGTCTATGTTACTCCAACGCAGGTTGGCAGGCTTTACGTATCCCGATGCCTATGAATAACTGCCTCATTGGTCTAGTGGTTAGCATGTTCGACTACAGACATGAGGTCCTGGGTCCTGCATGTTTCAGCACAACGATAAAATTTAAAGAACAATTTAGGAACAGAAGAACAATGTAAGCTGCAACATATGATAATCATGGTTCTCTTGCATTTTTTAGCATTTTCATTTCAACAAATTAACATAGAATCAAAGAATTAACAAATTATGAATTACATTCAGTTATTGTCTTCAGCAAAGTTGTACGACATTAAGATTGAGTAACTATACGAATTATGACGAAGAAATGTAATATACGGATATTCAATATGTTTATGTTTATATTATTTTAAAAATAAATTTAATATTTACAGCTTTTTAACTCGCGTTACCATATTCGCCTAAAAATCCGTACATTGTTTTATCACGAACGAAAACCTAATGTTTTATATTAAAGACATTATTTTCTTTAAAACCTGGTAATCTTTTTTATTTTAATACCCGTACTTTAAACTGCAAGGTTATTCGACTTAACATTTTATTAACCAGTAAACAAGAGATTGGGTTAGGAAAGATTTGTGAAACAACAAAAAGATCAACATAGAAATTTTATGTACAAAATATTTGTATATAAATGCTAATAATAATAATATATAATAAGATTTTATTCAAGGCAACATTTGACCCAAATTGTAAGTATACAAATAACTTATAACTATGTTAGTGACAAATAGAATATAATAATACAGAAAATAAATGAAATTAAACTAAATTAAATACAATTAAATTAATTAAATCAAATCAAATCAAATTAAAATCAAAATCACGTCTATCAATTAAAATTACAAATGTGAAAATACTATAAATGTAAAGACGTCTTATATACTAGCTGAGGGTTGTCCCTAGGCATCATTTTCTGTTGCTCGTTAGATGAACAGACAGCCAATATATAGGGCTAGGCATCCCCACACAAATCGTTTTAAGTATGCTGTCAATCTCTCCCAAAAAAAGGTAATGCGTGCCCTCATAACAACATAAAAATCGGGCACTCCCGATTCAGCAAACATGCCAGACGTGCTGCAATATCTGGTCAAACCCATCAAGATGCGAAAAGCGTCGTTATACTGCACGCGTATTGCCGTGTAGGATTTTCTGAGAAAATTTGTCCAAAGTTGACTGGTATAAAAGCACTGGCAATACGCGGTGAATAATGTTTTCTTGATGGCCTTGCTACATTTACCGAATCTTCGCGCTAGCATATTACACCGGACCGAGTGTGCTCTCCTTTCCCTTTCAATATCGCAATCATCCTGTAAGCATTTAGTAAGTATATGGCCTAGGTACTTGAATTTGGTTACAATCCGAACTGATGTGCTATTTAAAATTACGTCTGGTACCCTCTCAGGCCCCTTACCTGCCCGAAATACCATCATTTCTGATTTATTTACATCATATTTCAGTCCACGAGTAATAGCATAACTCTCACAGACTGAAATTAGTTTTCTCAGCCCTTTGATGGAGGGGCTGAGTACTACCATGTCATCAGCATAGCTCAAACTATTAAAACATGTGTTGCCAATATAACATCCGACTTTTGTAGTTCTCAGCTCCTCGATCAAATCATTGACATAGATATTAAAGAAATCTGGAGAGGTAATACCTCCCTGATGTAAATAATATTAATTATAATGCAAGAACTTATTAATCCCATTGCGAAGACAGAAACCTTTAAATCTCTTCCGGGAGTTTTAATAGACAACACTGTATAATTTTTCTATAAATAACATTGTGTGTCATTTCAATACAAGTTCAAAATATTAATCGCGATTAAAAATTTAAAAAACAGGCATAGAGTATTGAGTAATAAAAGTCATTGAGAAAAAGATTCATGATTTTCTTATCGAATCTAGATAGCAACGTAGAATTATTACTTATTGAAGAGTAAGTTCAAGGTATTACTTAGCTCATGTAAAAAAATTATACAGAACGGAGATAAATACTTTTATTTATGCTACACTCGCGAAACTTTCACTGTTAAAACTAATTGCATCGGAATAAACATAGGCTGTTGCATCACGCCATCACGTCTGTAAAGTTGAATACCTTATGTTAGTCACGTTAGTCATTATTCATTGAATGCAGGAAGTCGTTTGTGATAAATCCATTACAAGAGGGAATTAATGTTTTACGTAGATCTATGTTTTACATGATCTTGATTTCTATTTAAGTTTGCTGAAGTCGGCCTAACATTTTGTCAAGGATTTCATAATAATCCAGTCTTCTGAAAATCTATTTTCAATTCTTATCACACCTTTATACTAATGCTTTCTTCCACTCAATTGCAAATACATTATTTAACTAACAATCTGAAATTTTACAGCACCATCTAATGAAACCTCATGTAAAGGTTTTAAAGGCTTCCTCACTATGCAATGAGTTTAAGAAATTCATGCTAAATGGTGTAGGAATTTACTTTATTATATATGGCGGAGTGCAATAGTCTGTGGAACGCTGGCGCCACCTGTTTATCATCGTGGAGCAGAGTCAATAGTGACAATCCGACACGCGTCTCTCGATAGTTCTCGGGTGACGGTCCGTCAGAGCGGTCGACTATTGAAACTGTCGCGTTCCTAAGTTTGTGTAAATTGATATCGGGAACATTAAGTGATTGAATATTATAATCTGAGTTAATTAATAACGTGTTTGATTGCACCAACATTACCCACCAAAGCCAAAGTATGGCGATGGAATTGTGGATGCCACTAATGACGATGTCAGCGGAGAACCCTACGCCCTTATGCTTTATGCTTCCCTTCTCTCTTATTCTCCAACATATATTACTTGGTTAACAGGTTCTATATTCCAAAACAAAATCGTTTACGTCTTCTTAAAAAATATAATATTTGACTGTTTATTCGTTAGTTCTGCTACATCGACAAAATAATTATCTAACTTCGTCTCAATTTCAATAGAAACGCTACTAGAAAAATACTCCATGTATCATTTGTGATTCATTAGACAAAGAGTTTTGTATAATTTTTTTTGTCAATAATAAGATGATAAAAATATAATTTTTGTTATAAAATTTTCTTCTGTTTTGTCTCATTATTAGTAGTGTGCGAAAAATTCGAACTTACGCATTATTAGATCTGAATCTGAATATTTAAATTCGATTCGATTTCTTCCGAATTATTCGTAAACTATTAAATTGGTAGAAAATTTTCGAGTATTTTCAATTCAGGGTTTCTTATGTTCAATATTTAAATATAAATTTAATAATCTATATACATTTTATTCAAACCATGAAATATATTTACAAATAGAACAATTATTATAGTTTTTTATTCTAAAGAGAATGATATAACAGAACTTAGATCGTACCAAATCCTGTTTAATTTAAAAAATACAACATTTGAAAATTTGCTACAAATTTTTGTTTTTAAAATAATAAATAGGATACTGAATCTGGTGATAATGAAGTTCGTTTATCAGATATAATATCGCCAGCAATGGAAAATAATCTGAAGGATTATTTTAGAATGGTATATGGTGAAATTTTTTTTGGAGTCTTCTGCCAACATTACCATCTAGATTTTTTATGGTACTGACAGAGATAATTATATTTTGATAATGAGCAATTGTATTCTCTGGATAATTAAACGAAATGTATATTATTAGTAAGCCGAATATTTCGATACACGATTTAAATTATTTAAATAACAATTGAAAATCCAGAGACATTTCATTTACTTTCGAATTATTCGAATCGAATTTTCAATCAAAAGATATTTGCACACCTCTACTCATTATATTAGATAAACAGACCTTCATTTCTCTTATACCCATATTTTAAAATTTACAAATTTTCTTTAAAAATACTAAGTTTTCTAAATAAAAAATACATATACGTACATAAATATGTACCTGTTATGTAATAACAAAAATTAAATGTTTCCAATGTTTTTATAAACGCAGTTGGTCCGTGAAATTTTAAAGCGGTTTTGGAGATCATCGTAGAATATTGTAGAGCACGATTTTTATGTATAGTGTTATAAAATTGATAAGTCAGTTATTAAACAAGCAGGAAGCAGTAAACCGTTATCCCATTTATGGTCTGATCTATACAATAAAAGTTTTCATCAGGCTATAAAAGCAGATCGCATAATTTCAGCTAGAAGCTTAGTTAGCAAATAATAAAGCTACAATACTAAAACTCGTCTTGAATATCAGGCAGATTTGATTAAGGATTAAATTAAATTTTATTGCGATATGTGTATAGCAGAGAATCTATAACAATTTATATTTTTTAATTTAAAGAATGTACTCTTACATTATATGAGTAATATTTAGATCTCTACTATATAAATAAACATTAGGATCTCGTGCTTAAAAAAACAATAATCCTCACAGTTCTATCGTAATAAGTATTGAATAACATTTTTTATATTAGTGATATAAAAAAAAAAAACAATCATGTAGCGCTATATTTTAGGATGTAAATAGTTCAGAATTCTTTGTTGGAATTGCCTCGACATTATTTTAAAAAGTTTGTCAAAAATATCGCTTAATATTATATTATGCATATTGCACAAGAAATATACCATTACATATTGTAACCTATAGGTCCTATTATTAAATGGGAAATAAACGAATATTTTCCCGGTTTCTTCTCAGTAGAGTTCTCTTCTTCTGGATGAAATTGGTTACCAACAGACCGAATACTGATGTTTCAAAAAGGTTTTTGAAGCCTAATTGATGTATATTATATTATAAACTAGCAAACCCGACAGACTTCGCTCTGTCAAATAGATGTGGCAGATTTCAGCTTTAGGAATGATTTTTTAAATGAAATTACAGCAACAATTATAATCTATAGCTCTTACATTTTGTGACTATTCAATAGATTTATAATATAATTAAGTGCAAATTGACTCTGGCTTAAACAACACTAAGTACTTGTAATTTATTATGAACTTTATTGCAATAGCAATAAAGCTCAAATTGACTCTACATTTTAGTTAGAAAACATTTGAATGGGAAACAGACAAGGGCTGTTTTTAGGATTGTCCCCTGCAATTATTCTAACTTTTCTCGCCATTAAAACCATCCTTGGACTTCAACGAACATTTAAAATTTTTTTTTCAAAATTGACCCAGGCGTTGTTGAATTATGCGCTTACTAACATATTTTGCGACTCTTTTTTATATTATAGATGATTTTTGATTGAGAGGTAAGCAAGAAGTGTTAGTGTGTTAGAAATACTGGAGTTTTAAACACAATATTATGTGAAGTATTGTATATTTGAAAGTATATAATTTATTAATATTTGTTAAAATTATGAGGTATAATTTTTATGTTTTAAATTGTATTGACAAGCTATTGTTATTCTTGTCTATAAGAAGTTATGACATAAATTATTTGCGTAGAATTTAATATTCTCTAACGTTTTTGATTTGTTAACCCAAAAAAGAAACATTTTAAATTATATATCTATAAACTTTGATAGAAGCCTTTAAAAGTAACACAAGTCTTTGCATTTTTGAAATAAAAAAGTTAATTCCTACGCCATCTAGAAGGAAGTTCTTAAACTAATTACATAGAAAGAGAACTTCAAACTTTTTAGGTGGGATTTCAAAAGATGGTGCGGTGTAATTTTCGTTTAATTAATTAAATAAATAAAACCAAAACTCTTGCATTAAAATATATTGTTATTTACTACAAAAAAAAACGTATTGGAACATACGTGTACGAAGAAAAAAGTATTTTATTAACGATTGAAAATTTGAACAAGATATATTAAAGACGAGAGTGAACTAATAGTTGACAGTAGCTAATAACTTCTTCTTTCATATAAAGGTATCCTGCGATGAAAAGGATGTTAATGATACGCGTTTTCTATTAGCTACGCGGAAGCAAGCAATATAATCAATATCCGATAGCCAATGCATTGTGTTTGTGATGGATCCTGTGAAATTAACCACTCCTGGTTAGCTTCAACTGGATTTATAATCCCAATTTCATAGAATATAAATTGGATTACTGCAGACAATATAATTTTATCGTTGCCTATAACTTATCGATAGCTTACATCTGTCGTGGTAGGAATTTAAGTAAAATATTGTTTTAAAGAATTCATATGCTAGTATATCATGTGCTGAAATTAAAAACTTAAAAGTGCGTGCGTACATAGTACACATGTCAGAAGTGAAACTTCTTAGGAAAGCTAATTTTTAAGTCTTGTTAATATTTATACAAATATAAAACTAGATTTCCGGGACTTAGAGGAAGGGAAAAGGGAAGATATGTTAGGAATTTAATTGCCATTAAAATATTAAAAGTATCGAAATAATATAAATAATTTATTGAAATCTCAAATGACGAATGGAATTTTTAATTTTAATTAATTAGAAATTATTTATGAATAAAGAAAAGTTTTCAAATTAAATTATAGATTGACGAGTGGCAAATTAAAATGTTACATGTTATTTGTAAGTATTAAAACTACCTAACCTTCAAACATTAGCATTAAAAACGCTGCAAATCTTCGTGACACTAATCCATTAAAAATGTAAAATTCCATGGATGTGCCTAAAGAAGTTTCACTTCAATAATAAAAGCCAATTCCTACTAATCATAATTATCAGCGTTACCTTTGAAACTTTAACGTGAAATTTCAGATAGGTATCACTGTTTTTCAGCTAATATGATTACCAATAAATTAAATAATTATTAATATAATAAGTTTAGAAAAATCTTTATTAACGTCAAATATCATCCACTATAAGTATAAAAAAGTGTATTTCAACTCCAATGGAAGAATAAAAAGTATTATAGTAACCATTGAACACTTCAACTAGCTTTGTACATAGGTTACTATAGATGACAAGTTTTTAGTGAAAAAACACGACGGCATTCCGCAATTTGTACTATATATAATATTTAACGGAATAACGATATAAAGTTGTAATGTGATGCAACATTTTGTATTTCATATTTACGAGCTCTATAATATCAACAAAGGTCCGATGTACTAGCACTACATTTTATACGTAAACAAATACTTGCAAATAACAAGAGTTGATGCTTGTGTGTTATATACGACGCCTATATACATATATATTAGTATCTATTTATTTGTTATAATAAGTATTTTTGAGCTTGTATGTATGCATTTTATATAGTTTTACTACTTGACCCAGCAAACGTTGTTTGCCAAATAATTACTATTATCTCTATTGAAAAGTAAGGGTTGTATGTATTTTTGTGTGCTGTATCACAAAAAAATAAAAATTTCGTCCAAAAATTTAAAAAAAAATGTAAGGGTGAACATCGCTTATCACTTAGGGGTATTAAAAGTAGAATGTAGCCGATTCTCAAACCTACTGAATACGCATATAAAATTTGATACAAATCGGTAAAGCCGTTTCGAAGGAGTACGGTAACTAACATTGTGACAGGGAAATTTTATATATATATTTATATATATATATATATATATATATATAGAGAGAGAAAGAATATAGTTATATATTAGAATATAGCTTAACTAGAGGTGTACTTAAGTTATTTAAAACTAAACATGGTATGACACCTTTGATCATGGGACAGAAAAAAATCGATCCAAATTTATAAATAAATCATTTTTAAAAAGTTTTATTGGCATTATTTACGCTAGCTGCCGGCGCGGTCATTGACCCGAGATTAGACGTCAGCTGTTTTTTATTTTGTGTTTCATTGCTGGTTTTTTTTTGCAATGCATTTTTTTTTTTGAAACTGTCAAATCATTTAGCTGTACCAGCACGTAATAAAATGTTATACTAGTGTGATTATATTTTAACCAGGATCGATGTTTTTTCCGTCCCCCTATTAAAGGTATCATTAGTACTATCGTCTGTCTTCGTTTTCGGAAGCGATCTCTTAACCTTGTGTACACACAAAAATCAATCAAACTTAATCATCCAAATGAAGCAAAAATGTTGAAATTGGCGATATGAAGCCTAACTAAGGATATTTCCACGGCATTACTTACCTTTTTACCGATTTCAGAAAAAGGAGGAGGTTATCAATTCGACTTTTTTGTTACCTCATAACTATTGATTAGTTGAACCGATTTGGCTAAAGCCGACTCCGAATATAATAATAATTGTAGCTACATTACATTATATTATCGTAATATTTTGATAGACTTAAGTAGTCCAATACTTTNGATATATATAGATAGCTGCCGGCGCGGTCATTGACCCGAGATTAGACGTCAGCTGTTTTTAATTTTGTGTTTCATTGCTGGTTTTTTTTTGCAATGTATTTTTTTTATGAAACTGTCATTTCATTTAGCTGTACCAGCACGTAATAAAATGTTATAGTAGTATGATTATATTTCAACCAGGATCGTTGTTTTTTCCGTCTCATTATTAAAGGTATCGTTAGTACTATCGTCTGTCTTCGTTTTTGGAAGCGATCTCTTAATCTTGCGTGCACACAAAAATCAACCAAAGTTAATCATCCAAATGAAGCAATATTGAAATTGGCGATATAAAGCCTTACTAAGGATATTTCCACGGCTTTACTTACCATTTTACCGACTTCAGAAAAAGGAGGAGGCTATCAATCCGTCTTTTTTGTTACCTCATAACTATTGATTAGTTGAACCGATTTGGCTAAAGCCGACTCCGAATATAATCATAATTGTAGCTACATTACATTATATTATCGTAATATTTTGATAGACTTAAGTAGTCCAATATTTTTTGCTTTTAGTTTGGAGAAGCCTGACAAAGAATACGCAATTATTTTTTACTTTTTAGAGCATATTATTTGGTTTAGAATTGCTTTGAAGGCGGTTTTTTTTTGTTAAAATTTTTATTTATCGCGGCTTTAAAAAACAATTTTAGATTATCTTTATCTTCACTTATACCATTACGCGAGATAATTAAAGATGCTTCTATAAGAAAATTTTTAACCACATGTTACATGTTTTAATCGAATAACAACAGTTGAGTCATTATATTATGTTTTATTGAGCGATTAAATGTGCTCTAGGTCCGCTTCCTAAAGTCTCGGTGTGCTTAATGAGCTTGTTTTATTATACGGTTTTTACTGCTTTTTCATATTACGGAAGCTATCCTTATTATCCAGCGCCTAATAATTATAAATCCTTAAGCTATTTAGATTTATTGACAGCAATCTCCACCTTGGTTTTGCTTATAGTAAAGGCGTAATTTTGTATAATATCCGGAATACATATAACTGGTGTTTCCACAGACGTTTTCTGAACAATTTGCAAGCGGACATCGACCTCTCATGTTTTAAGTTATATTGTTGTTACCAGTTATCAACACTTATTATTTTTAAAGATGTGAGAGCTTTACTTTTATTATCATATACTAGCAATGCCCCGCGGTTTCACCCATGTAGATCCCGATCTTGTGGCAGTGTAAAGTCGAACTCTTTTTCTTACATCGACATTTTAAAATTCGTTATATCTTTTAAATAGAATATCCTATTTTAATAATATAATAAGTATTTTACAGGTATTGAAGCGGTCTTCTCTAAAATATCATTTAATAGTATAAGGATTAATACAAAGGTGTGAATAATATGGTTTGATCATAGTCGGCGCTTTTATTAATGTTAAAATGTTAAAATATAGTTATAGTGGCAAAACTAAAGCCGTTGAACATATGGTGCCCCGGACTTTTTTGTAGAGATTAATACGTTCTCTAACACTGGATAACATTGTTTTGTTCTATCTTCAATAGTTTCAGCAGCGATGACAGATTTTTTGTTTCACACCTTGGGTTACATTTATGCATTTTTCTTAGGGATACCTATTTTATTGAGAAAGCAGTATAGCCTATGTCACTCAGTGAAAGTGCAGCTTTTAAATGGTGAAAAATTTTTTGAAATCGGTCATGTAGTTTTTGTGTGAAAACGTTACAAACATACATACATATATACATACAAAAACACAAATATTTCTTCTTTATAATATTACTTTAGATACATATCATCATAATACTACATATTATCACTACAGTTTTAATTTTATTCATTCTGTATAGGTATTAATATTGTAAAAACCCTGATTTAAAGAGATATTTCGAGAAGTAACTTATGGATATAGAAATGAATGTAATTACTTGTACAAATGTTATAGATACAAGATAATTGTACTATTTAAAATAATTGATACGCGAATCGTTAATATAATGTAGCATACATATTTCTTTCGCTACGTAGATGTTTACAAAGACCAGATTTCCTCATATTTCCACGGAATCAAGAACGATGGAGGTATTTTATATAAACTGTAATGGTAGAATTATACAATACACTTTTACATAATAAACAGGTATTTGAAAAATTTATTAAATAGAAATATACTTTTAAACATTTATATGAGATTTTAATAGATGGCACTGTAAAAACTTGTGTTAAATAATTTAAATTAATATACGAGAAACCTTTAGTAACATCAAGTGTTATTTAACCATTAGAAGTTTAAAGAAATGAATTTGTTCTCGAGTATATCAGCAAAGCCGCTAATAACAATTGAAAACATTTGACCAAGATATATATATAGGAAGCTAATAGTAGAAATTGAATAAAGGTTTATACTTATAATCTCATTCACAAGGCAATGACTTAACAACGTTAATATTCACTGCATACTTATCTATTCTTGTGAAGCCTGAACTGGGATCGAAGGTAGCCATCATTTACAGCATTCCGTATATTTTTTCCAGGGCTGTCATAGGCTCGTTATTAACAATTCTCTTCCTGTCAATGCGTTTGCTTCGCGACTTGTAACTCGTGATTTTATAAGGGAATTATAGTATATTTTATCTGCCTACAGTCTGAAGGATTTATTAGTCAAATTCTAAGGAGATTTATTATTTTATTGTTCAAGTGATACAAATAACAGAAAGCTTAAGATAAATTTAATATTTCCTGCAGTAGTTCCCAAAGCAGGTAAGATGTATAACGTGGGAAAATCTAAGACTCTCTAATGGGCTTTCAAATCAAAATCAAAATATTCTTAACTTAAGTAGGCTTTTTTTTTTGAATCGTGGCGGGCGATCCCTCGTGGGAGCTACGGACGGAAGCTTTAGCGGTCGTGTATCGGCACAGAGCGGCTGCAAGGGCAGATGGCCTGCGGCCTGATGTCGACGAGGTCCGAAGGGTCAGAGCACTGGCCGACCAGGCTCTGGTCCAAAAATGGAGCGATCATCTCAGATCCCCAGTAGCGGGCATGGCCACTGTGGCGGCGATCCGTCCTCACCTGGAACAATGGCTTTCCAGGGAGCACGGGACGCTTTCCTACAGATTGGTGCAGGTTCTGACCGGACATGGGTGTTTCGGAAAGTTCCTGCACCAAATTGGTCGGGAGGAGTCACCCGCTTGTCATCAGTGTGGCGCAGCTATAGATTCAGCGCATCACACTGTGGCAGATTGTGCGGCCTGGGGACCTCAGCGTCACGTTCTGGTGGCGTTGATCGGCGGCGACCTCTCGTTGGGAAGCCTTGTAGGCGCGATGCTCTCCAGCAAGAGAGGGTGGGCGGCAGTGGCCTTCTTTTGCGAGACGGAAGTCTCGCTGAAGGAAGCCCACGAGAGAGAGAAGGAGAATGTGGTGGATGCAACCCCCTCACCGCCGAAGGAGGCGGAATATAAGGCGGCGCATATTTGCGCATCTCCTCCCGCCTCCATGAATCCTCCGCCGGACTCATCCGGGACCACGGCAGAATGCGAAAGCTGAACACCTGGTGCCTCACTAATTGATGACGAGGGTTCCGGTGGGTTTTAGTGGGTATTGCGAGACCTTCCATCGCCGAGTTCCACACTCCTGACTGGTCATCGGTCCGGGTTAGTGCGTAAATTGCATTTTCCAGCGACAAAAAAAAAAAGGCTTTTGAATCGTCAGTAGTCTGTCCAGTAGTAATAAATCTACCAACATGTAGTATTTTAAATATAGTTTTGTAGGTTACAATGTGTAAAATATTGCTACTATTTGCTTAAAGCTTAATATTTAATTCCAGGATAACCAAGGTGCTTGCTGCTCTTACCTGTTGAAAAATTTAGCTATATTCAAAGCAATTATTCACGTTATAATTGTTTAGGACTTTCAGAATCTTTAAAAGAAAGATTTAAGAGGTATTTTTCTACATGGTAGCTAAATTTATACCTAGCACTACTTTTTGTCTTGTTAAAACTTTCAAAGGTTATTAAAATGCGCAATAACATTTCTTTCAACTTTTACTGAATGA
The DNA here is from genome assembly GCA_015832385.1 of Elymnias hypermnestra. Taxonomy (NCBI): domain Eukaryota; kingdom Metazoa; phylum Arthropoda; class Insecta; order Lepidoptera; family Nymphalidae; genus Elymnias; species Elymnias hypermnestra. The sequence goes on along the minus strand of JACTOM010000060.1, from coordinate 1,204,945 downwards.
CATAAAATATTGTTTCTTTATCAAAATGTAATAATTATTTATTTGTATCAATATTTTTTCTTTATTCTTTTGTTTTTAAGGTGCTTTTGTATTTTTAATAATACACGCCATCGTAAACTTATAAACTAACACACAAAAATTTGTCAATAAAATGAAATATAATTACAAACAAGAAAGACTAACATTCTTTGAGAGAATCATTAACAAATTTATATAACTTAAAAGTCAAATAAATCAAAGGTTCTCTTAAGAGTGAACACAATAAACACCAATATTTCTAAAATTTAAATTGAGTTCATGCGTTACTAAATAATTGTACGGCGTCTATTAAAAGCTCACATAAAAGCTTTAAAAGTGTCTGTTAATGTAAGAAGTTTAAGATGGTCCTGCTAGATGAGGGAGCAATTTACTTTGATTTTTTTTATGTTACTTGTTTTTAGAAAATGAGCAATAAATAAACGTTTCAAAGAATAGCACATGACATTGATATTGTTTCGTATTGTCAACAATTTCTATTTGCATTTGTATCGCATACCCAATAATTCAGTGTTAATAGATTAATTTCACACTCGACATGATATGCCAATACTTCTATAAAATACGTTGAATAGTTTAAAAGATCTAAGGTAACAGACAACCGAAGCGACATCATTTTATACCATGTAATAATTGAATTCTTTAGTTCAATTTTACTTTAAATTCATCTTATATTTAAGTAAAAAAATAAGTAAGTAGCAGCCCTTTTAACGTCCCAGTGCTGGGGCACAGGCCTCCTCACTCAGAGGAGGGAGGGTTTTTAGAGCATAAACCTACCACGTTGCTCCACTGCTGATTAAGAGGCATGGTATACAAGTGCACTCTCTACTCCTTCACTCTCATAGTCCGATGTGACGGGAATCCGACACGACCGGAGAGAGATCAGGCGCAGGACCAACGGCTTAACGTGTTCTCCGAGGATATTGAGAATATTGAGAAAATCTTAATAGAAAACTCAATATTATTGAAGTAAGATATTTAAGTACTTTTGTCGTATTTTTTTCTAAGTAAAGGTTGACTGAGTAAAATAAAGACCCAACAGACACACATACAAATAGCGTGCCGTGTGAATTTCACAGGTTTAGGAGCTACTTATATCAAAAAGTTATTTTATCAATATTTTTTAACCTCAAATATCAAAGGAAAGAGAAATTACTATCAATTCAATTTAAATCAATTCATTGCACACTCAATCAATATGGTATATGGTAGTATTTTATGAGGTAAAATTGTTTAGGTAATAGAAATCCATGTAGATTATTCAATACATGGTCGCGCAGTCGTTACTCATATCAAAGGTTTTTTTTTGGTATATTTTGCCGATAATGCAAAGAATACATCATCTTACCTCAAATGTCAAAGTAAAGGGGATTGTAGACAGGTATGTATAAACAGGTTATAACATTATTAAGCCTGTTTAAAATATATATTAGCGCTGTAGTTTCACATGTAAGTGTAATTATTTTAAATTAAAATATCATTAAAGTAAGTTGTATCTTACAATACTAAGTTTCTTCTAAATATCTTGATGATGAGAACAACCTTTGTAACCTGTGTTAGATTACCAACGGTCAAACTAGACGTTACAAAACAGCTTGCTATACCCACTTATATACAGAATATTTTCAATTAATATTAATTTACATTCTGCCTAAATAATCTTCAAGATTCTTTTTCAATATATTTCTTAAAACTATGTGGAGGCAAATCCAACAATGATTCTGGCATCTAATTAAAAATGCGAATGTTCAATCCGGCAAATGATTTCTGAACCATCTTGTCTTTAAATGGCATTGCAAGTTTGTTTTTATTTCTGTGAAAAATGATATTGCTTTGAATTTTTCTCTTAAGGAGACACGTGATCCTAATTGATATAATGCATATATAATAATGAATGACACTTGATCTTTATACAGTTTTTTCAAATATTATTAGTATTCCTATGGCTTCTACATATCATCGTATTGAGATCTTATGCCATCAGTTCTGAATTATACAAATTTTAAGCTCCAATTTTCTAAATTTACTTCTCGGGAATCTAACCCAGGATTTGTGGTAGCAAATGGATTTGAGTACCAGTTCGACCGTCAAATAAATTTTCTGTTAGTCTACGCTCTGTATGAGCCATTGAGAATTCAGTCATAAAATTAATTTACAGGCATTTCCTCCATACATTCCAGTATACAAAGAGACTGAAATACGACGGAAAGTGTGTTTGAATTTGTTATTACTGTGATTTATTATTCCCATTCAAGATCAGAAATCATTAAAATCCCGCAAACATTTATGTTTACTCAAGTTTAATGAACGGGTTAAATTGTTTATAAAGTTTATAATATTGCCGGTTGTATAAATCACGAAGTGGTCAGGTTAAAGATATTTATTTCCGTATTTTGAAATATTATTGCTGAGTAAATATAGTACAAGTATTTAAAAAAACGCACATATACTTACAACAGCAATTTTCAGGTTAAAGTCGCATAGAAATCGGTTTAAAGTTTTATAAGATTAACTAGATGTAACAACACAACAGACAGACAATTTTTATCAAGTGTGCATATTTCGCTTTTTAGGTTTAATAAGAAAAAAGAATATAACGTACGACATAAAAGATAAACTTAATTCAAATACTTCTCTCAAAGAAGCCCGAGATCCTAATGTATATATGGAACTCCTTTGCGCGCTCTCTCTCTCTCTCTCTCTCTCTCTCTCTCTCTCTCTCTTTCTCTATCTCTATCTCTATCTCATATCTTATTAAGATAAGCAGCGCATTAGCATTAATTCAACTGGGTACAGGACTTCGTACTCATAGAATAGAGGGTGTTTAAAGCATAGACCCACTACGCTGCTCCACTACACATTGACGGGTAAAGTACACAAGTGTATGCTCTAATACGAGTACACTCTCTGTTCCTTCACTCTTATGGTCTGACGGCAATCAGACATGAACAAAGATGGTTCAAGACACCATATGTCCAACTACTGTAGTTATGGCACTGTAACTACTTGCTTCCTATACACCGTCGCCGGGAATCACACATCCTTTCTCTTCTGTACTGTGTACTTCTTGTCCCAAAAACGCCTTCGTATCTTAAAAATATCTTTAACTGTCTCAAAGAGCAATCATAAAAGCGATCATTACGTCAACTTATTCTAAGGACACCTGTTTGCAAATCAAATCTTAAAAATTCCTTTCAAGTCCAAGCAACTAATTTATGGAATTCGTTTCCCTTAAATATAAGGCATTCAAGATCACTACATATTTTTAAGAAATCCATAAGAGAACATTTTCTGCAGCAGCTATAGACGACTTATTTTAATGTTTATATTTTTGTTAATAGATTTGTACTTGTTTTCTTTTATAACATTCTGGTGTACAAAAAAGTAATAAAATAAAAAAAAAATACTTTTCTGCATTTTAAAAGTTAATAAAAGCGCCGACAATAATCAATCCATATAATTTATACCTCTGTATTAATCCTTATCCTATTACATATGTTATTAAAGACCGTTTCAATACCTGTAAAATACTTTTTAATGATCAAAATCGGACATTCCATTCAAAAATGATATTCTCAAGAAAATTGTATCGACCCTTATAACAGGGCATGCGACTGGTGAGCTAGCTCATATTCCAAGGATACCAATGATACCCACCGAAAAACCTGTACTGTTTTTATTTTTTAAAAATTACTGGATCGATTTAGAAAGTTCGTACATTACCTCCTTTAAATCAAGAATTTTTCAATAACCGTAGAGTAATTTTAAATTTTCAAATCTAATATTCTATGATACGTAAATGATATATATATACGTCTACGCTCTAAAAAACCCTCGCTCCTCGGAGTGAGGAGCCGTGTGCCCAGCAGTGGGACGTAAATGGGCTGCTACTTACTTATATATACGTTGTACAGTAAAATCTGTATATTGATTAGATTATAAATGCAGGTGTGTGTATATATAATAATCTGAAAGGAAGTTATAATAAACTAAGTAAAATAAAAGTTTTATGTTAACGAAAATAAATCTATAGTCCGACTTAGTAGACCTTCCACTGCCACGAGATCGGTATCTTCTCAGGTGAAACCAGGGTATTGCTAGTATACATATATGTAATCCACCTACGCTTATAATTACTGGAATTTGTTAGAAATATGATCACGTCACATGACAATCGCAGGATGACGTTGAAACATGAATTGAATATTCAGTTCATGATTCAACGCCATATACATATATATTATATTGCATTTGGTTTTTGCGAACAGATTGGAAGTCAGCTGGATTCCAACACGCAAGTGATAAAGGCGGTAATGGAAATCGGTTGACTTGTTTACATGTCGCAGCGTGTTTCCTATCCATTTATAGAGATAAATTTAAAATTTCCATCATTATTACAAAAAGGTTCGCTATCTTGTAAGAGAAAGCTGTACATTGTATGCCTTTACATAGCATTCCCTTTAATACATACTGTAAGTCCACACTCCCTCTCAATATATATATACTAGCAGAAATAGCGACTTCGTCTTCGTGGAATGCGTCTAGGTAGCATTTTCATTAATTTATGCAAATTATTCTACAAATAAGAAACACACCTGCACTGCCCTTTGAGGAATTTCCTGAAATTTACTTTTGATAGATTTCTTTAAATGATATAGTTTGTAAATGTGAAGTTTGAATTTTTGAAATGTAAAATTTGAAATTTTTTAATTGACACCCCCACAACCCCCTCTTCGGGTTCCAGAGATATCGCGATGAATCAATAGATACTTTGAGATCTCTAATATACATACATATATATACGTATAAATATATATATATTGTTGAAATTTTCAATCGTTAACAAAATACTTTTTTATTCATCCGGTTAAGTTCATATTAATTACACATTTTAAACCCTTAGTGGATAAAAGTGTATGTTCATATAGTTTTCTCAGTTAAATATTAATATATTAATAAATTTACTTAATTAATACTTGTATTTACGATTGAAAGCCCACGTATAAGGTTTCTTTGCAATGAGTTTAAGAAGGCTGTGCTAGATGGCATAGAAATTAACTTTTTCTATTTATGTTTTGATTTTTCTTTTTAAATTTCTAGATATTACATTAAAGTCTAAATGTATCGCCACTTAAAATATACAAACAAAGAAATATGTCTGATTGCATCACAAACTTTAAATTTACAACAGAAAATAATATTCTCGAAATAAACTATTATTTATCGTAACATGCCAGTTTCTGATAGAATAATTTTAAACAGAAATATTTTCGGTACACCGCAATATGGTAACAAAAACAAAATATAGGTAACATACAAAAGCATGCACAGTACAAAAGGCGGTCTTATCGCTTGATAGCGATCTCTACTAGATAACCTTTGGTTTAGAAATAGTTATGACAGAGAGTAGTAAGTGGCGTAACATATAGATGCACCTGTAGATACAGTGCAGCACACTCTGGCAGAATGCCCGGCGTGGGGACCCCAGCGCCATCTATTGACGTCGTTGGTCTGAGGAAACCTTTCACTGGAGGGCATAGTTGGCGCAATGCTCACCGGTGAAAGGGAGTGGAGGGCAGTGGTCTCCTTCTGTGAAAGTGTTATTTCGCTGAAGGAGGCACATGAGAGGCACAGGGAGAACGCTGTAGACGCTCCTTTACTTCGGCGCAGGAGGTTGGGAGGTAGGAGGCGTCGATTTGCGCTTCTCCTTCCTCCTTCTTAAGTTTCCCAGAGGAATCTTCCGGAGTGCCAGGGTAGATTGCGTCTACCGATCCTCTGGTGCTCCAGTAAAGGAAGCGGAGGGTATCGCTGGGTTTTAGTGGGTATTTTGGTTTACCAGCGAGTCCCACACTGCCGATAAGATTTTACTCTGATCGGCGAGCATAAAGGCATTTCCCAGCGTTAAAAAAAACCGTACTGTTTGTCTTTTTAAAAAACAGTGATTGCAACTGGTTTATCAAGTACAGATCTTAGTTATAGTTAAGGTTAAGTTACATAAGCCAGTTTTATAAAAAAACTGAAAAGTCTACAATAAAATTCTAAATATCATGAGCTTTCGGTTTATAAATAGCTTATTCCTTCTAAAAATACAAGACATGCGCTGTCAATATCAATTTGTAATCGCCAATGAAAACCAGTATATATATAAAGAAAGTAGGATCGTAATTTAACATTGCTTCTAGGTTTTTTTTGTTTAGCGGGTAGTTGGTATTATCATAATCCTGCTTTATAAATGACGACACGATTGCAAAGCGACTTGTAGTGTAATTGTGGTTAATTCTATACTAGCTCTTCCCCGAAATATCAACTGTGTAGTTACCGATCCCTTGGGAATATAAGGAAATTCGTACTTAGTGTCATTTATACGTCATGTTTCACAGAATTTTAATTCCGTAATAAAGAATTTTTGAGAATTATAAAAATCAAATATTTTTGGTCATAAGTTGTGACAATTAGATTTTTTAAACGTCTCGAATTTAGTCTACTTTATACGAAAATACTATACGTAGAAAGACCCGCGTTGTTTTCCAACTTATAGGAATTTCTTGACTATGATTGAGATGGTTGGGTGATAACACTGAAAGCTTTGAAATGTTGGGAGTTATTGAGTAATATATTGGCAACCCTTAAGAATATCAAAAATATTGTGCGTTATTACGAAATGTTATGCAATACTAGATACCTTTAACAAGTTTGTGAATAATAAGTCTTTCCAGCTGGCTGCTGATGCCCCCGCCCCTTTGAAGGAAGAATTAGGGTAGAAGGCGTCTTTTTGAACGCCTCTTGCTTCTTCCTTAAACAACTCTTTGCCGGTCGCACCCGGCAATGTCAGAGCGAATGCGCAAGTGAGCCTCTGACATCTCCATTTCACATTGATGAGGGTGTCGTTGGATTTTAGTGGGTAATCTTGCTAAGCTAGCGAGTCCCACACTCCTTGCCCTCGTGGTAGGGATGCGTAAATACATTTCCCAGCGGAAAAATGTCTTTCCAGCTGCTTCATGGCGAAGTTGTTTAAAATAGAAATAGAGAAGTAATTGTTAATATTGAGTGAATTGTGTTTATACAAAATTGTTTCTTTCGTTAAAGTTACATCGTACTGCATAACATTTCGTAATATTGTACAATGTTTTTTTGGTATTTTCAAGTGTTGCCACTATATTACACAATAACTCCTAACATTTCAGAGCTTTCAGTGTTGTCATCCTATTCTCTATAGTCAAACAAAACAAACAAAACAAAACAAAAAAAAATCATATTTTTGCGAATGAAGCCTTTTCTAAATTGCAAGGCGATCGCGAATAACTTTGAAGTTCTCTTGAAGTTGACTAAACTCATTCAGAGTTTACTACATTACTGCCTTATATTGAAATCAGACAAACCATGAGAGGTAAATTGCCTCTTTCGAGATTAGCGCGCTTCCATCTTAGGTTGTATCATCACTTATCATAAGATGTCATTACAGTCAAACGCGAACCCGTCAGCAATAATAAAAAGAATCCTCAAAGGCATTATTAAAATTTTGTTATCCTATCTGTTGTCGATGACGCAAGAACGACCCTTGAGTAATATTACCTAAATGAGAATAGTAAACTACGCCTGAAAACTTTACTCCATTAAGGAAAATACTTTTGCTATCATTTTGTTATACATTCATAATTCGACAGTGTCCAGATAATCACAGTATTCGTATATTATTACGCTCATAGTTATCTGAATTAATTCGTTTTTAATACTTCTACGCTACAGTATCGTTGTAGTTGTCAGTAATGTCGTCTGTTATAAACAAGTTTATTAACGGTAATTCCACATTTGCATTGAGTTTACCATCTTCAGAGCAATTTGGCGTATTCAACTAGCTTAGTCTTTATTCTGTCGTCTATAATTGTTTGTACACATGCAAACAACGGCTGTGTTAATATTTACATGGCACTTCATAAACCGCGTCGTTTGACATTTTTTGTTATGGCTAAGTGGGTGAATTTCCCAGCGGTATTCGCGAGACATTATAATTGATGTCGTTGTGAAATTGTCTCGTAACATCTAAAAACTAAAACCTTGTGATGCTAGCAAAGTTAGGACCCCAAACTCTACTGATTATGTACCTTCAACTAACGCAGAAAATGAATGTTTTGTTTTCCAAACTATTAATGATGGGTGGACGTTGTTTAAAGATCCTCAGGTTTAAAGCAGCTTAAAAGGTATTCCACACCACCCATTCTAGACAGAATAGCCTTGGTGGACAGAAAAGACCAGGCGGTTCGACAACTATAAATACGTACCAGATTTGGATCTGGAAGTTATTAAGAGGATCGTTCTACAATGAATACATCTCTGAAATATTTCTCCTTTACGATGATAAATAAGGCTTTCGGAATAAACACGTTATGCCCTCCAAATAGATCGAGATAGAATTCCTTATAATGTCACCTTCAGACAAAAATTTACGTTTTATTATCTAAAATCATAAGTATGATAATTGACATCGGCGCGATAATAATATGAACTTATTCTCCTCTTCAGTAGGACCGATAATAAGTGCAAAATTAACTGATATTATATTGCTTTTAGGTTCAAAGATTAGCGATTAAAGAATATTAAAGACATTCATAAAACAAGTTATGAAAAGAAAGGATAGGAGGTGAAAGGGCAAAGGGATAGAAATAATTAGCAAGATTCCGTCATTCGATAAATATTTTAATGCTGTCATAACCAGAGCTACAGTCTCACATAATTCAACCTGTTTCTAAAGAAGACGTCCTCCCATTAATTGAATAAGAGGGTAGAACAATATTACTGGTAAGAAGATTTTATTTATTGAAAATAAAGCCAATCTATTCATCCGTTTCAACAGTTGAAGGTTGAAGAAATGTAATTACCCACTAATGGCCTATTAGTGAGCCGATTCCCGACTAATGAGTGCCGTTGAGTAATTGTTGCTATTCGTAAGTAAGAAATTGAAGTTTCCTATCGTGTTTCCAAACTGGCTTCCTATAATGCCTTATAAAGAAATGAATTGAAAGAGAATGTAGTGGCAATGCTTGATTACGTTTTGAGACCGAATTGTCTCCGGTTTTAACCTTTGTCCATCGTTCTTCTATATTTATAGTACGATATAATACGTGCATGTCTGGTATTTAAATTAAAATTACAGGTTTTTAATAAGTAATTTATAAGACTGTTTACGTGATACTTATACCAAAAAGATATTGACCTGCCTGTTCCTTTGAATCACCGAAATGGTTGGAGCAGTTTTGATATTAGGTGTACATAGAGACATAGTCTTTTTCTATTCCGAAATTTTACCTAAGACTGGGTACTAAATATTCCAAGGCTACAAATATAAAAACGGCTCGATTTACAAACAATATTTTCACGTTTCCAGCGATTGATTTTTTAAATTCTTTAGGAAACAAAATAATACATTTGTAAAACAAGAATAAGAAATTTTGCGAATGTAATTGGTATAGTACTAAATAAAAACGTTGCAAAAAACATGGTATCCGAGTTAACCATAAAAAAGGGATTAATATTGATCTCAATTATCATAGTCTTGCGTTCAGCCTCAAAGGATATTTTCAATTGCCCTACGTGCTCACGTAATACCTTTCTAATAAATACTTCCCACTAAGTAGCAAGTCTTTAGTATTGGACAAGACAAAAAGTGGTAATATGATAGTTTAACCATAAACACTTGACGGATGATTGATAGTGATTATAATGTGCCGTGGAGTCACTTATTTAATCCATTTGCCGCAACTGAGAAACTGGCATAAACCTAACGCAAATTGTTTTATAAGACAAGCCATCATATATGGACTATAATTTATGTAAAAAGTATTTGTACGAAAAGGGATTTATTAAGGAAATCACAAATTCACATATAAATCTATGTCTTTTAATTTGAGGTGTGTGTATAACAACATCAGTATTTATATTAACAAACAAAATTATAGTACAATTTGATATCTTAAATACCAAATTGATTGATTTGTAAGACGAATAAATGAACTTGAAGAGAGTATCAACAAAAAAATAAAAGTGCGGGAGTATAGAGTTACTCATGTCAGAAGTAAAACTTCTTTGGAAAACTAATATAGTCTTATTTATATTTATACAAATCTAAAAATATAGATTTCCAAGACTAAGAGGGAGGGAAAAATGTGTTAGGAATGAGTTTTTGTCAATATTAGAAATTGTTAATTCAATTTTGTTTTTGAATTTAAAATTTAGACAAGAGAATTTATGAAATATTTTTACTTTATATTTTATGAAAAATAGGATATTGACGACTGGCAAATTAAAATGGTCAACGTTATTTGTAAATATTAAAACTACCTAACCTTCAAACAAGTTAGCATAGAAAACGTTACACATCTTCGTGACGCAAATCAAGTGTTTCGGCAGTAAAATAATTACCCTCATGCGCCTAAAGAAGTTTCACTTCAAAATTAAAAGTGACAAACTTTGAGCCTTTCACTCAACACGAGATCTTTCTAATTGACTTGAAGATTGTCTCATTAACGATGTAGACTCTCATTAAGAACGGATTTTCCATTATTTTCAATTCAAATATCTACATTCAAGTAATTTTTCTATATCTTTTTTCAATGTACAACTGATGATGATATTAAAGAATGAATCTAAAGTTACGAGGATTCCTTTGTGCCCTATTTTGAGAGGAATCCACAAGAATCTCAGTCGGGAGTCCCTTTTTTCCCAAATGTCACAGCCGATACCATTGGATTAACCTAAAATTTAAGAAAAATGCGAACATTCAAATTTTATAAGGATTAAAATTAATAAATATTTAAAATATTTATTTTTATTCTACCTTCTACTAAGTTTCATGGTATGAAAATTGCAAATGGCAAATATCTGCATCCATATATAGACAGACATACACCTTATATACTAATGGGAGTTCATCATCCTCTCTTTGATTTCTACCATTTATGGTGTACTTGTTTTGCCTTTTAATGTAAATATAAAAAATATTACGCATGACTTTGTTCTGGGATTGCAATAGGAATAGACCACACATATTTTTGTTATTGCTTTTATAGATTTAACGCTGTGATTGCAGGCAATTGTGTTAATGACCACTCTTGCACGGGTTTAAGATTTTCCAGAACTTATGGCTTTTTTTATGACTTTTAAAGTTTTATTTGTTTAATGAGTGAGAGCTTGAAATTATACATTATTTTCTTAATTATAAAGTTTACAAACCATTATCTACTACAACTGGCACCATTATTTATATATATATATGTCGGAGGGCAGATATCTGTGGAACGCTGGCGCCATCTATCGGCGTCGACAGAGTCAATGGTGGCAGTCCGGCGGGAGTCACTCGACAGTTGTCGAGTAGCGCTCGATCGGAACAGTCAACTGTTGAAACTGTNTATCTATATATATTTATTACATAATATTCATTCGTCGTCTTTTTATTCCTCTGCAATTACTGGACATCATTTAGCATTTTTTCTTAAATGAAGTAAAGTAGCAGCCCATTAACGTCCTACTGTTGGGCACAGGCCTCCTCATTCAAGAGAGAGAGGGTTTTTAGAGCATAGACCCACCACGCTTCACTATGGGTTTGCGGGCATAGTGCAAAAGTGTGACGGGAATCTGACACGACATGAGAGAGATCAGGCGCATGAACACAAAGCTTCCCAACTTCGGGAAAATATTGAGCAAAACTTAACAAAAAACCTCAATATTGATTACGAATTGGCCCGACCCGGATCCAGGACCACATGTCTGTAACCAAACATGCTAACCACTAGACCAATGAGGCATTTTGAAGTATTGTAATACTATCCAAATTTATATCTGCATATTTACTAGTCTCAGCAAAAATGTTAAATAAATATTCTATTCAAAATGGGCACCTTTGGCTTTTATACAAGCCTTTAATCTGTTTGGCCATGATTCTATGGGTTTACGCTTTGTTTCCAAGGAAAATTTCGCCACTGCTTACTCCAAAGATTTTTCAAGAGACTCAATGTTACCGTGTTATTTAGAGCAGGCGATTGTGGTCTGGGCTAGATGAGGACCAGTCTTCAGCTCTTATAAAGTCCGGAAAGTTTGTTTTAAGCCAGGCTTGTGTAGTTTACGTCTTGTCACTACGTGCAGGGTTCTACTGGAAAGTCCACGTTATATTTTTAAAAAGTGTAATGCTGAGAGGTTTCACAACATGATCCAAGACTGTATCTTTGATACTCTAAAGTTTGCACCGTTTTTTCATAAAAATGTAGTTTTCCGACTTCTTGATATGACACGCCCCACTTTACCATCACAAGCGCAGGATGATGTCCACGTTGTACCTTTCGGACCACTTCAGCAGCTTCTTTAGAACTGTGCATGTACATTTTATCATTTTGCTAATTGTATTGTTCTTGAATTGTGAAATTTTTTTCATTGGTAAAGAGGATATTTCTGTGCCTTTCACTTGCGTTTCGCGGCAGAGGGCGTTTTGATCTACTCTCTTTAATTGTAAAGATTTAGGTCATGTCCTATATATCGACGATAAGCAACGAGCTTCAGGTCTTAATCTGTAATACGTGACAAAATCCTAGCGGGAATCTTCACTTCTCACGATTTGATTTTTGCTTGGGGTTTCGACGAATTCTGGCTTTAACAGCACAGCCTTTATAGTTCTACCAGCACACGGCGCCCTGATCTTTTCTGATCTTCGACAAAGGAATGGTTGTTGGTCCTGTTGATAGTACGATATACGGACATACCAAGTTTTTGAAGTATTTGAAATATGACCGACGGATCAATCCCTACTTTGTGCAAGGCGATCATTGCAATTTTCTATTTTCTTTAACACCCCATTCCATATTGTAATTCAATAATGCATACAAAAAATGTGAAATGGCACAAAATCGAAAGAAATTTTTAAAATAACACGTGTTGCAAATTCAAAATAATTAAAAAGTCGAAAAAAATGTTTTTTTATGTAACAGTATTTATGGCCAGACTATTTAGTTACACACATATGTCAATAATAACCAATACTAGTTGATATATTTTAAAACATTTCTTTAAATTACATTTTGTATTTACAACTTGTTAATTTTCTAAAAGAGTAAATAATAGGAGTGTGCAAATAATTCGAACTTACGAAATTATTCGTTCTAAATCAAATGTTAATAATCGATTCGAAACTCGAATCAAATAACTCGAATAATTCGAATATTTTCAGAATTATTCGAAAACTATTAAATTGTTAGTGAATTTTCAAGTATTTTATATTTAAATTTAAATAATCAATTCATTGAAATTTATATTTAAATATGTTCAATATTGAAATATAAATTTAACAGTCTATATACATTTTATTCAAACCTTTAAATATATTTACACAAATAGAACAATTGTCATAGTTTTTTATTTTTAACATAATGAAATAACAGAAATTAAATCGCAGTAACTACAGTATTCTAAAAAATACAACATCAGAAAATTTACTACAAATATTTGTTTAAAAATGAAATTAAAAATAATAAATACGAAACTGAATTGGGTTTGAGTTTAAGGGATGGGTACTGAAATTTTGTTTATCAGATACAATATCACCAACAGTGAAAAATAATCTTTTTTATGGTACCGACAGAAATGAACATACGAGTATATTTAATTGAGCAATTGTATTCTCTGGGTAATTGATTATTAAAAGAAAGTATATTATTCGTAAATCGAATATATCAACAATTGAAAATCCAGAGACATTTTATAATAAATTTTGAAATTATTCGATTCGATTCGATTGGAACGACATTCGCACACCCCTAGTAAATAACGTGAGGTTATATTCTCAATTTTCTATGATAATGTAGCCCAAACCTTACAGCCTGTGTCTAAAAACTACGTGTCCATGTAATTGTGTAGATAATGGAACCTCCCGGCTACTTGCTAGAACATTTTTTAATAGAGGCAACCACGTTCCAGCTCCGATGCCTATTAATAACACGCTTGTTACATTGTTGCATGTATTGAGAATAGTATAAATTATTAGGTAGCTCTATTTGAGTAACACAGTTGGCTTAAGACACAAAGTGTAATCGATGTATAATCCAAATACACCTTTGTAATTCAAGTAATGTTTATGTTCACACTTGAAAATAACTAGAGTTGGGGAGTAAGCTGGTAATTTCGTGACGAGAACGTTACAAAAAGTGTGATCGGGCAAACAGATGGCGAACATAATCGAATATTTGAAAAATTTATATATATATATATATATATTTGACTTCAGTTATGTGGTCTAAAGCACACGTTGTTACAGCTGATAGGTTATCAATTGACTGTGATGTCACCTGGTGGTAAGAGATGATATAGTCTAAGATGGAAGCGCGCTAATGTAGTAAGAAGCAATTTACCTCTTATAGTCTTTTTCTTCGTCTCTACTGTGGTAATTATTCACAGCCGAAGCCTTTCACAAATACACACTAAGACGAATTATAAAATGCAATTTTCTTACTGTACCCTGCCAGGAACCAAACTCAGAATCTCTGCTAGAAGTAATTGCATCATTGCGCCAGCGAGCCGTCTAAATAGATCTTCTTCTTCTTCTAATAGTGCCTCTTCATTTTTTTTTTGATGGTTGGCCGCTAACTTTTTACTTCATTTCTATCCTTCGCAAGACGGAACAGCTCAGCTGCGGACCTTATTCCTGTTCATTCGCTTATGTTCCGCAGCCAAGACTTATGTCTGCGACCAGCACGCTTTTTGTCCTCAACCTTGCCCACCAAGATAAATTGACGTAACCTGTATCTATCGTACCTAAGTAAGTGGCCGAGATACTCAATTTTCGTTACGAATACTAGACAATATATAATACAGCTAGTACACATATATAGAGTCGTTAAAATAGATCTTAATAACTCTCTATATTATACTACCTCCTACCTATATGACATATATCCTTGCCAACTCGCATTGGAGCAGCGTGGTGGGTGTTCGCTTTAAAAACCCTATTTATTATGAGAAAGGAGGCCTATGTAAAGTTTTGAGTCGTTATTAAGTTGCCATTTACCTTTCCAGCTATTTGTTATGACTGACAAGTAAGCGCTTGAATGTGGTATCACCTGAGGATAGTCTTTTTTTATTGCTGACAGATTAGCGCTTAGCTGTGATCTCACGTGATGGTAAGTGACGATACAGTCTAAGATGGAAGTGCGCTAACCTGGTTAGAGGCGATATACCTCTTAATGTTTCTACGCAGTATTGAACACAAATCTCTTTGTTTGTATACGTCTTTGCAGGTAGGGTGGTAACTAGCCGCGGCCGAAGCTTCCCATCAGTCCAGATTCAGACAAATTAAAAAATACAATTTCAGTAAGATGTAAGCGCGCTAACTTGGTACGAGGCAAGGCAATCGAAAAACTTTACCTGCAAATATGTGTTTTGACTGTGTATTAGCTAGCTGATTTCGCATATAGATTATTTAAAATGTAATAACTGAAGTTTCTATTTGAAATTCTAAACAGACGCGTTGACTAAAGGCTACATACTCGTTCAAATATGTGCTAGTATGACTCGTGGAATGTATAACTCATCTTTGTCTTCGAGCTTGATTGCATGTTCATTAGTTTTAGCCGTTAGAATTTATATGTCGGGTCAACTTGTGGGTTGACTATATTTACTAGGGCTAGCGAAAATTTTCCCCATGTACATATAAGCACCCATTTCTCTATGAACGGATGGACTAATTTTGATAATTCGTTTTTTGTTGTGTTCGTTATAGTCATGGGAAGGTTCTAAAGAAAAAAAAGAAAATTTAAGAAAACCTTACCGCCATATTAATTTTTTAATTTAAATAACATTCTTAGTCTTTTTGACAATATAAACTTTTTTTATTTTCTAACTTGTTTTACTGGCAGGCAATCGCCAAGTTTAGTATGTAACAAAACTATTCAACAAGAAAATAAAACGAAGAATGTTGTGTTTATATTAGAATATAAAATAACACTATGTGATTGAATAATTATCTTATTTATTAACTGCATCAATTTTTATTCAATATTCATAATTTAATAATCAATAAATTTGTCTTAACAACATGGGAGACAACTATTTATATATATGTCGGAGAATAAGAGAGAAGGAAGCATAAACCATAGGGGCGTATTCTCCGTCGACGTCGTCATTCATAACTTCCATTCTTTGGGCTTTGGTGGGTAATGTTGGTGCAATCAAACACTTTACTAATTAACTCGGATTATAATATTCAATCACTTAATGTTCCTGATAACAATTTACACAGACTCATTATTAACAATAATAGCTAGGAACGCGACAGTTTCAAAAGTCGACCGCACCTGCGGGCCGTCATCTGAGAACTGGAGAGACCTGCGCCGGATTATCACTATTAACTCTGCTCCACGCTGATAGACAGATGGCGCCAGCGTTCCACAGACTATTGCACTCCGACATATATTTTTTGAAATAAATTATAGCAACACAGTCCTTATATCGAGTTGATGAGAGCTGACTGTACTCCGACAACCGTTACATATTTGAACGTAACGACCCATTCGTATTCAATATTATTGAATGAAAAAGATGAAGGCTTGTTTCTTAATTCTAATCTTAACATTTATTTTATACTTATTAGATTTTACCTTCATTAAAGCGTGTTTTTAAGGATCTTTAGTTATTTAATATTATCCTGATAGCCCTAAAACGTATTTACATCTTCGTATACGTAATAAATAGTAACAACTAGAACTGTTTAACGCCATTGACAAGTGTGAATTTCATATCGTATGTTGCATTTTCATGTATAAGGGAAACTTTACGACCATCATGAGTAACACGAAATAGCTATTATGATTTTACACAAATAAATTTATCAAACTAGAAAGCAATACCTTTAACTGTAGATATTACGTATTCAAAACCTTTTAAAGCCATAATGCGATTTCTATGTAATGGTCAGGTAAGTAACTACCTATCAGCGCCCCACTGCTGGGCCCAGGTCTTCTCACTCATAAGAGAAAGGGTTTTTAGAGCATTGACCCACCACGCTGCTTCACTGGGGGTATTATATAATCAAAGAACTTGCAGTGTAAATCAGATACTATAAGTTGTTATTTTGGGTTAGTTGCATATTATTCTCGGTACAATTTAACTTACTTACTATTTGTATAGGAATATAAATTATAAAAAAAGTAAATTGATTCTGAAATATGCGAATAGTCCAAAAAAATTTGGATAAACAGATGTAACGGCGTAGCCGTTGAATTTCCTTATTTTTTTACCAGTGATTATTCTGAAATAGATTCTGTAGTAGATCTTTAGCATTTAATGTAATATTTCAAATTATTTTTACCATGTTACTAAAATACAATATTATCGTAACTTTTTGTCAGAGGAAGTAATAATTGTTTATATATACAAATTCCTTAACGCTTTAACGGACTTAACCAAGAAATTTGAATTTCCTTAATAATAAGGAAAGTTACGCGAAAATTGAATACAATGCCATCACGAATCGCTATCATTGACAATCCAATAAATATGCAAAAAAAAATGACCGTCGACAATCCGCTCGTAACTTCCTATAGTTTTTCAACTAGCATTACGGTTCAATCTATACAAATAAATAAAATAGGAGTGTCTATTGGTAATTTCAAAGTAACAGCTTTTCATTAAAGGCAAGTGAATGTATCAACAGTACTTACGCCTGGACCAATTTTGACGGGACTTTCACTGGGAGATAGTTGATGTTATAATGAGTAAAGTAAGGGCTTATATTATGGAAAAAATAAGGGTTTTGAGATAACAAAATAAAAATGCAGAGGACGCAGCGGAAGTTGGGTGGCTCGGCTAATAGTAACTAAATTTACAGTAAATTACAGTAAACAAATGATTTGAGGAACTTCCGAAACCAGTTCTATATTGGTATTTTCAAAATTCAAAAATGCTTATTTATTTAATTAAACAAAACGTTTACTATATGCAACCAAAGATATATTAATCTTTTGTCTTGCCACAGTGTTATTTTTGTTTGAATTATAAGATTTTAATACGAGAAAATGTATTATGTTCTGGTTATTCAAAGCAGTGATATGTAGATATTGATTTATTAGGTTATAAACAAACTTAGTGTTATCAGGGGGCCTGTTGGTTTACGTAATAACGTGTTATAAATAGATAAAGGACGGTTGCATGCACGTAAAAACATGACTCATTGTGTCTTACCGGTGGAACGTTTTATCAAGAGAGCTGAAAATGCGGTAGAGAAGCGCAATCGGCCTAAGCGTTCGCTTTGAGATGCTTCTATCATGCGTTATTAATGTAAGATTATAAACTTATCACCTAAACTTAGCGTCCTTAAAACCATTTTACGGACAACCATTTTTTTAATAGAATCAACGCATAAAATTGCGTGTAATTTAAAAACAATAACGTGACCTACCGTTTCCTTATGATTCGTTATAAGCGTAACCTATTAATTACTTAAATTGAAGTGGACTACAATTTATGCGTTGCGTGCGTACAATATTATATCTATATATTTTACTTCCTTGAAGGAAGTCCAGGGAAGGTTTAAAGGTGAGTAAATATGACAAAAATGCTTGGAATATATTAAAAAAAACAAATTTGCTTTCCATTAGAAACTATTCCTAAATGTCAAACGTTTCATGTTTGTTCCGTAGTTCAGAAAACAAATTAAATTTATAAGAATTCTTTTGTCCTTTTTTTAAATTTGTTTTTGGTCTTTGCCATTGATAACCAACAATTTCTCATCGCAATTATTATATACTAGCTGAACCGGCGACTTATTATTTGGGTAGTATCTTCATTAATTTACGCAAATTGTTTTATAAATAAGAAACATTCCTATTATAACTTCAAACAGCTATTTGCTGTGTATTTCTGCAAAGAGCTTATAGTCTTTTTCAGGCTCTAGATTATCGGTGTATCAAATTTCCTTTATATTTGTTAAATAGTTATGGTGTGAAAGCGCGACAGTTACCTTCGCATTTATAATATTATACCTATTAGTAAGTATTTTTACTTTACACCATATTTATTATTGCACTATCCCTACGCCTTATGGTTCCAGAGATATCCAGAGAGATGAGTCAATAGTTATCACCCTCGCAACCTCCCTTGAGGGTTGAATTTCGTAAAATCCGTTCTTAACTGATCTCTGCAAATGGAATACGCCTTTTGGTTCCATAGATATCGTGATGAGTCAATAGGTACCTGGATATCTCTTATATATATACACTAGCTGTACCCGTGACTTCATTGTTTTTTAGGTAGCATTTTTATTAATTTAGGCAAAAGTAATATTCCTACCAAATTTCAAGTCTCTACGCCTTATAGTTCCATAGATATAGTGATGAGTCAATAGAACTTGGATATCTCTTATATAAATATAGATTACGGATTCTGGCGAGAATCTGGGCGTAAAGGTAGCGTCCTTTTGATTTTTTTTGTTCCGGTTAAAAACGTCCTGTAATTATCATTCAGTATTTTTATTTATTGATTCTGAGACGGTACGAAGTTTGCCGGGTCAGCTAGTTGTTATATACAATTTCCCACTTAATTTTATATTTCAATCTACGGCATTACCATGAGATAACTTTCACTTGACCGATCCGCCGGATACATCCGTCAGATACTTTGCCAACCGTTTTTCATGAAACCACTTACCGTTTTTAACACTAGAAATTATAGTGCCATGAATATGATTAATGCAACTTATTTAATTCTAACAACTTCCTGCATCATCGCAGATTGATCTTCGTACATGTTGCGAAATTGTATGTTTTCCACTTATTTACATTGAAATAAAAATAATGTCCTTATTCTATTTGGCTTTTACGGTACTTTTGTATGCGATATACTATCATTTTTAATGAACGACTGATGAAGAATTAATCAAAGTCATAAAATCTAAATTTACTAAGTTACCTTCACATTCTGTGAAAAACCTACAAGAAAATCAGTTGATTATCCCTTTTTTATAATCATCAATTTTATTATTATTTTTTAAATTAGAGCAATTAATTTATGTATATTTTAGAAAATATAGGTTAATCAATTCATATTAATCCATGATATTTTATATATCAGGCATGAGGAAATAAAAACAACTGGAGGCATCCTTGGACTTACATTTATATACACTAGCTGAACTCGCGACTTCGTCTGGGTGTTATGTGGTTTGGGCAGCATTGTTGTACAAATAAGAAACGATAATCCTACCAAATTTCAAGTCCCTACACCTTATGGTTCCAGAGATATCGTGATGAGTCAACAGTTATCACCCCCGAAACCTACCTTGCGAGTGGAATTTCGAAAAATCCATTCTTAACTGGCCTTTACTCAGCAAAAGGAATATTCCTACCAAATTTCAAGTCTCAACGCACATATGGTTCCAGAGATATCGTGATGAGTCAAAAGATACCTGGATAGCTCTTTCATATATATAGATTTGAATACATATAAATAATTTCTACTATGTCCGTTATAGACTTTTAAACCATCCAAATGATTTGGTCTACATCGGTTTCATTTAAAAGGCAATAACGTGACGTGGGTTTTAGACTACTAAACTCACTCAATCACTCATTCACTCTTCAAAAAACCTTCAAAACTATTTGCAAGAGACATAAAATACACAATCCAACTACTACAACAACTTCTACCCTTTATAGATCAAAGATAATTTTCCCATAATAACGAGTGGGAGAAGGTTGTATCCGTCTTTACCCTATAAAATTTAATATTTCCTGCAGAGAGCTTCTCACAGTGTTAGTCAATTAGGTTCCTTACTCAATTAGTATATTACCTACTTAGTCTATAATCAATTTTTAAAAGAAATTGACTTACTCTTTTAAGTATTTTAAGTCTGTTAAATTACTAACGGGTTATATAAAAAAAGTCAATTACAATGCAATCAAGTACGAACTTCTTAAATTCATTGCATTAAAACTTTTAACATACTCACACTAAATAAATTGAAGTAGTAAATTAATTTGAAGAAAAACTGCTGTTTATAAATTGAGTTTTTGCTGAAAAATTGCTATTTATTAATTGAGTTTTAGCTGTAAAACTATTTATTAATATAATGAATTGAGTTACTCCAATGATACTACATTGACACCTCGCTCTTTTTGGTTTTTGAAAGACGATATATAGCCTATAGCCTTACCCCATAAATCGGCTATCTAATACAGAAAGAATTTTTCAAATCGGACCAGTAGTTCCTGAGATTAGCGCCTTCAACCAAACATGCTCTTCAGCTTTATAATATTAGTATAGGTATAGCTTCTTTCTTACATTTGAAGAACAGAAAACATAATAAAAAAACTTAAGCGGTGGAAAACTTTGTATTTGCCTTAGACCGCACAGTGCGTGGTAATTTCAGACTCTAGGTATCATTTTAATGTTACCCTATAATATCGGATACGCATCAAGTGTTGCTAGTAATTGCGGTTTGTTAACTTTGTTTACACGTAACGACAGGACTGTAAATATTTTTTTGAAGTTATGTAAATTGAACATACTTCTACTATTTTATTGTTGATGACACCGTTAAAGATAGAAGCACGCTATTCTGGTAAGTTAATTTACATTCCATGCTTGCTACACACCTTCGTACTAGACAATATATTTCCTAAATTTGCCCTGCCAGGAACCAATCCCAATATCTCTCGCTGTCCTATTACTCATATACCAGCAGGATCTCCTTGATAATATCCGTTTACTTCCCGATTGCCTGAGAATATGGGAAAATCCAAAGCTAATGATCATGTTCATTCTGAAAGGAGTCAGTTTTATAAACTTCAGGTCATAAGCGAATACTTTTTAAGATTTATGAGTGACTGAGTAAGTTCACTGGTCTGAAGTCATCTTTGTTTTGGCACTTCGGTTGGGTGCTTTTAAAGTCTCTACGGGGATATTTTTTTGTGTTATATTTATGTCATTAAGACTTGTAGTTAAATTTTATTAAATACAAGAGGAATGATATATAATACAAAAACAATATATTTCATTTAAAGTGTGTTCAATTGTAAAAATATTTTCCCCAGAAGTGGACTGGTCTGTCGATTAGTTTGTTGTCGACACCAAAATTTTTATATATTTACCATCAAATGGGCTTTTTTCTGCTTCAAATCATTCTTTGGTTCTAAAATTTCTAGTAATTTTATCTCATTACACTTACTAGTTCTTTCTTTCAGAACAAACAATTAACTTATTATTTTATATTAGTCTTTAAATTGGTGCCAATTAAATCTAGTGAAGTGTCAACTTAATATTTTATTTTTAAAAATGACGACGTTAAAATGTCGTAAAGTGAAAAGAGGGGTTTTAGGACTTTTTATACAAAACAATTGACTTTCGATTGATAGGCTTTCTCGGAATTTGCTCTTCAAGCATTCTCTTCAACTCATCTTTGCTGATGCTCTATATCTTTACAATTTATCTTGAATTTACAACATTATAAGTAATTTTGTAATTTGATTATACGAGAATAAAAAACACGATACGAGTTTATGGCATTAATTAGATGAACTGTCCCATTATTTGCTATGAAATGGAAATTGTTTTTATATGAATTCTATAATCTTAAGCTAGTAAATCTGAATCCTGAGACTTCTCTATCTATTCTCCAATAACCTTCTCATAAAAAAAACTTGGAAATGACAAAGTAAATGTTTTAACTCAAGTCGATGGAAAGTCATACACGACACTTATATAGTTGTTAAATATTTAATTCATTACTACAACGTATACATACGAGTACATTGAAAGCTCTCGTTTGATTCTTTTTCAATTGTTGATTACTTGTTAATTTTTTGGTTTACTGTTAGAACGTTATCTAAGTGTTGTTATTTGTTTCAGATTGGGAGATAAACAGTGAGAAACAAGGCGTGAGTACTTTATGCTTTACCTAAATACTTAGGAGCAGCGCAGACACTAGATTCAAGATCTTACTTAGACACGACGAATATACTAAATTACTAGGAATTTCTGATGAAATTCCTTTATTAATGAACTTCATTTTATGGTAGTATTATAAAATATTTCCATAAAGACTGGTAACAAGGAAAAAAATACAGAAGCCACATTTTAATAGACAAATTTGCAATAATTTCCTTTCGTACCTTAATTTGAACTGTAAATTAAAAAATAATTGACTTTAATTTATATGTGCATAATCACAATAATAGATTACATTTGCAATAACTTAGTCAAAGTATTGTGTTAGGTTATATTGCATACGATACAGAACAATGGATAAATATTTATAATTATTATGCACAATAACTTAATACAAATATTTCATAATAACTGGTGGAAATCTTCGGTCGTAGTTAATCATTGTCTTATCAACAGAAACGAGGGGCGAAGTGTTCTGATGCTGTATAGGATCTAATAAAAGCAATGTATATAAGAACGCGAGTTTTTTTGTATAAAAATTACGATGCCTTATATAAAGTACTTGACTACTTATCTTTATTGACATCTCATAGGTTTCATGTGAGTATAAGTGTGATTAAGTAGAAACTATCAGCTGGCAGTAGTTTCTACTAACTTAGCACTACTTATACGCATCGATGGGCACCATGTACAAACTACCAACTTGCAGTTAACACATTTGTAATTTTGATAATTATATCACCTCATTTATCCACCTAGGTGTTACTATTAAAGATATAATACAAAACGTAGTACAGTAATAAATTAATTTACTTTTGAAACACCATCTTACAAAAATAGCATTTTATTTGTAAAGTTATAAATTCATGTTAGATATTCGAAAAACCGACATTTTTGTCTTTAGACTATACTGTAATTAAGTGGATAAAACTGTATCTTTTGCAAAGGGTTTTCTTTCCCATGTTTCGTGGTACACGTTACCTACATACGGCGAAGATACAAAATTACAAGCAATTGCCGTTTGGATGCTTTTATAGGTGCAAAGTACGGGTCAACTACTTTTCATTCATGCTTTTGCAATAAACTTTGTTGCTAAGCATATGAAGAGTCTTAGTTTAACTATAATATTATGTTTAACACAACAGCTTAGAAAGTTTGAACTCAATTTTGATTCAAGCAAAATGCGTAATCGAGATGATATTTCTATTTTGTTTCATCATTTGCAACTCAAGAATTACTGGACTGACTATAATGATCTGTGATTTGTTGGATTCGTTTCCAAATATACCTTTCGCGACGTAGACAATCACTTATTTCACTTATTATCCATGAGACTTAGAATTACTGGGGTAAAAGCGAAGGGAAGTCTAGTATAGAAATAAATAATTTACGTAGATCATTTGTTTAGACGATATGTGACGTATCACTTTTAAACTGAAATAACAGCCAATGCCTAAAACTATTTAGTTTTAAACGCCAGACGTAAACATAAATTTGTACTAAATTTAAAAATTAATAATATTTTTTTAGTAATAGACATCGGTTAAAGATGATGATGAGATAGATATTATTCTAAACAGTTGCACTTTGCTTAGAGTAGAGGTTCCGAGTTTAATCTCCAGTATTTAAGAAATTGTATTTTCTAATTTGTCAGATTATAACTGGGAGGCTTCGGCCGTGCCTAGTTACCGCACTACCAGTAAAGACCAAGCATGATAATTGTGTTTCGGTACGATGCTGAGTAGAAACAATAAGGGGTAAAAAGGCCTCTTCCCAGATTAGCGCGCTTCCATCTTAGAGTGTATCATCATTGATCATAAAGTATGATCACAGTCAAGTGCTAATCTGTCAACAAAAAAAATATGTATATAACTTTAATAAAGATTTGATATGTGCTCTTTATTAACCTTATATTAACACTTTGAATAAAAATAGAACATAAACCTGTTGTAAAAAAACAACAAGAAATTATGCTAACACTCCCTTATGCCTGCAGCGACGCCCACCTGGAATATTCCCGAGGGAACTATTAAATTGATCAAGTTAAATATCCTGTTTCCTTTTCCTTTTAACACGCTTTGTGCTATCTCTTTTGATAATTTACTTCTTTACGTGCCAATTTTAAATTGGAAAGCATTTATAAAGATTTATTTAAATATATATTTTAGAATTTCTTATTTAATATTAATAAAAGCAGCTCAAAGCTAACACCATGTTAACACCATAAAAGTTTAATATTTAATCACTCTATACACGTAACCAAAAAGAAATGCTTTTGTCATAGTTCTATACAAATATATATAAAGAAATAAATTGAAGTACATTCTTGTAATTGAAATTTAAAAACTTTTCAATAAATGCT
Source organism: Elymnias hypermnestra (assembly GCA_015832385.1). NCBI lineage: Eukaryota > Metazoa > Arthropoda > Insecta > Lepidoptera > Nymphalidae > Elymnias > Elymnias hypermnestra. Next base: position 1,179,633 of record JACTOM010000060.1, on the reverse strand, counting down.
CGGTATTTATATATAAAAAAAAACATTTAATATAATTATTGTATTTCTGTACACTTTCGCTGACAGATAGCTGATGCTATAAGGAGAAAAAGAGATTATTTAAAAGAAAGAGCAGTATTACAAGCAAATCAAAATATCTTTATTCAAGTAGGCATATTACAAATAGCACTTTTGAATCGTCAAATAATATTTTTTTCCACACTCTAAATTACGTCTAATGATGGTACTCAAGTACGACTTAAAATCAAAAGTTACGAGGGTTCCTGATCCGAGATGAGCCCACTATAAACTCAGTCGGGTAATTTGTTTTTTTTATATCGATTTATTGTTATTTCGATTCAAATTAGAGCAAGTCGTTCACTCCCACGCGTTTCTATCGTCTAAGTAATCTTGCAAGTTATAATACGATTATTGTATCAACTTTCTTTTAATAAAGACTTTGAATTTATTAATTGACATCTCTAGAACGTCTTGTAGGAGTTTCTTATAGAAACGTATAAATATAATAAAGCTATTGTGATTTTGCTAAAATTAAAAAAAAATAATCCCTTTTAATTCCTTATATGTAATCCTCTCTGTTAACGACAATTACCATTGATTCAATAAGACTGTGTAATACTTATTCTATTCGTTTCCAAAAAATACTTTCTCTAAAATACATAGACTATATTTTGACTAAACCCATTATATCTTCTATAAAAAATTGTCGTGTCCAATGCCGAAATTGCAGTTATTCAAAGGGATGATGTTTCTCGTTGGCGGTGGGCTCTCGCTGATGAGCATAGTCGGCTATATGCTCAGCAGTGAAATTGGTTAGCGAATGGTATTTCCCTTTTGTGAGAATGTCATCTTACAGAAGGAGGCATTAGAGAGAGTGGGAAGCTGCAGCTGTGGGCTTTTGCGAATCTCCTGCCATTCTGAATGGTCGTAACAGAGGATGTCCGAAGTTCCAGAACGCAATGTCCCCACTAAACCTCTGGTACTTCTGTTCATGACACTGAGGGGCCCGCTGGGTTTTAGTGGGTATTCTATTCTTCAGTGCGTCCCACACTCCTGGTTGAAGGTATGACTTTCAGCCGGGGTACGTAAATGCGTTTCCTAGCGAAAAAAAAAGTTATTCAAAGGGATACAGTATTATTAATTAACTTAAACGTAAATTTTTCATATCAAAGGCGGGACTCAATTGAACCAACCAAGTGTGAAAATTATACTGCATTTAAATCCAAACGTGCGACGTATCTGATGTGATCCTATAACAAATAAAACATGTAGCTATAATATGCCCATGAAAAGCCGGGTCGAAACTACAGATGTATAATAATTAACGTTATAATGAAAATTGTTTCACGCAACCACGCAATTGACTGACGTGATTTGATTGTAATCAATGTTAGTCTAATATGGTAACTGGCTAACCTGGTGAAAGATAAATAATTAACTGTATAAGTTTATCTTTCCGGAACGATTAGTCAATAGGTAATACGTGTTTGCTTGTAAGACTATCATGAACGTTTGCTTTTACCAGTACGGTTTACAATTAAGATAAAATCGAAGTTCCCAACTATTGTACTTTGAAAATCTTTAATGTCGCTAAAAAAATAATTAGCGTGTACTTTAAAGAACTATGTTTAACATATAGTTAGTTCACGTTAAGAATACAGTGAGTCATCATTCTAGCCCCGCTTCCTAACCAATGAAATCTTTTCAGTTCACAGTACTGGTTAATGTGAACTTGACCTTGTAATTTGAAAAGATTTCATTAGTCAGGGCTAGAATAATGACTCACTGCATTCTTAACGCGGACAAACTGTAGTATTAAACGCCTTTAAAAACCTAAGAACCTGTAAATGTCTCATCGCTGTCCTCGTCACTCGTAAGACAATTTGGAGGTAAGATCCACTGAGCTACCTTATTAATGAATTGTAGTGTATATATATATATAAACACGCCACCAAAAATGCTCCTGGATTTTGCCAATTCGTGTTTATATATTGTGTTCAAATTTTCAATCAGAAATTAATATGTTTTGTATATGTAAGCAAATTCTGTGTATAAATGTATTTATAAACCTGTAGATGTACATGACACTTGATATTAATACAGTTTTTTCAAATATTAACTCGTTACTTAAATTAAATCCATTAATATCAGTATTTGCAAAACAAATGTATCTAAAAGCTCATATATGAGCTTTAAAGGTTTCTTTTATCTCTTCAGAATTTCCCGTGTTTATAAAAAGTAGAAGTTGAATTAAATTTTTTTCTTCACTAAACATATTCAATTATACATAATGGCGTGCAATTTTACAAAGGCTTTTTCGTCTATCAAGTAAATGGAGCTTTTTTCATGAAAATCCATGTATTTAACCAAATGACCATTGTGACTTAAATCTACCACCTCTATTGGTCCTTAATAATGGTACTCTACTATATTAAAAAATGAAATGAAGAATAAACGGAAATGTACCGGAAACTTTAAGCTCTAAAAGCATATTTTGGCTAAAAATTGTGAGTATAATATTTAACAATATTACAAAAAACAACAATAAGACCGATATCCGGTTAATTTAAACAGATAAAGACCACTTTTTCACATCACTTTCGTCAATTATTCAACACATACCGGTGAAAGCGAAATTGGTAACTGACTGAGTAAATAAAAAAACAAAAACATCGAGACGTTGGATAAAAAACGGTGAATACAATACCAGCAGGGCGGTCTGCCATGCCGACGACAACCGTCAAAATTAAGTTAGCTTTTTCAAAAGGCATTTCACGAACCAATATGTCTTTTTTATCTTAGAAGAAAGTGTCCATCAGTACATTAACTTTTATAAAATTTTGATTGATAGTCTTCTATCATTACATGACGGCAATTGGAAAATTAAAAATCAATACAATTGCAAATCAATTTGGATATTCTTAACGCATAATGCAGTAGAGACTAGCAAATGAACTTAGGTATCATCTGTCAGCAAAAAGGGACAATATTTTCAATAAGAGATGTAGAAACCAGGGGTTTTCTGATGGGAACAACAGTATTTACTTGTCAACATATTAACCATATGCTCATTTATCAAATTATACTATGGAAAATGTGATGTCTTTCTCCAAATCACAAATTTCATTGAATTCAATAAACATGCATTATTTTCTAAATGTAGTATTACATAGTCTATATTTTAAATATATTTAAATATAATTGGTTAAATAGAAAGCTGTGATGCAGTTGTATAGACTAAAATTTATAGGTATATATAGCCACCCATTAACGTCCCATTGCTGGGCACAAGCCTCCTCACTCATTTGAGAGAGGGTTTTTAGAGCATAGACCCACCACGCTGCTCCACTGCGGATTGGCAGGCATAGTATATAAGTGCAATCTCTATTTATTCACTCTCATAGTCCGATATGACGGGAATCCGACACGATCGGAGAGAGATCAGGCGCAGGACCGACGATTTAACGTGCTCTCCGAGGCACGGGGGGTAGAGAACGCCGGCAACTTCCTAACTTTGGGCAAATATTGAGAAAATCTTAATAGAAAACTTAATATCGATTTTGAATTGGCCCGACCCGGGACGCGAAACCAGGACCTCATGTCTGTAGTCGAACATGGTAACCACTAGACCAATTAGGCATTTTAACACAGGGGCAACCATTAACAACAATATTTATAGATAGAGTAATTTAATAACCTGTCACACCTGAAACTTACTTCTGGCACACCAAAAAGTCTAAACCAGAAGCCTCCTAAATGGCTGGACTGATTTTATTGAAATTTTTAATGTATCTTAAGGTTTATTGGAGAATAAAGTCAAAGTCAAAGTCAAAATATCTTTATTCAAGTAGGCCTATTACAGCACTTTTGAATCGTCAAATATCGTTTTTTTTTTCTATTTATTATTTAAATGAATGACTGATGATAACATAAAAGAACGACTTACAATCTAAAGTTACGAGGGTTCCTTCGCGCCCTGATCTGAGAAGAGCCCACAACAAACTCAGTCGGGTGTACTTTTTTTTTTTTTTGTTATCATCATTACAATATTTAATTTAAAAATATTCTATATCTATATACATATAGAGCAATTCATTCACTCCCACGCTTTTTTGTCTTCTAAGTATTCTTTCAAATTATAGAATGATTTCTCAATTACTTTTCTTTTAATAAAAGATTTAAAATTATTAAGAGACATCTTTGTAACTTCTTCTGGGAGCTTGTTGTAGCAACGTATACAGTTACCCTTGAATGCCTTGTCAATTTTATGTAGCCTACTAGAATTTACAGCAATTTTATTTTTATTTCTTAAGTTATATGAGGTGCATTTACTTTTCTTCCTAAAAGAGTCAATATTTTTATGGACGTACAACAAGTTTTCTAATATATATACGCCGTGAACTGTCATTATTTTTACTGCTATAATTTAGATTAATAACTCGATCCGATAATAACGAATTTACCCATATACTCGCGGGATCACAAACTACATGGTTAACAAAACCGGGAGCAGCTAATTAAAATATATTTTCCAATTATATTACACTCACAATTTCACCTATAATTCAATCCAAACATTAGTACAACACATACTCAAAATTAGATTTATTCCATTTATCAAAATCACGCATGCACACACACACACACCAATAAACACAAAAAATCTTGTTTGCATTATTAATTAAGTTTGATAATTTTTATTTGTGTAATTAGACGTAATCTTTCATGTGTGAAATGTAATGTAAAAATCGTATGCAGCTTGATTACAATATAGAATAAAAAAATTAAAGGAAAATCGTTGGGCGAAAATAGATTCCAAGTTTTAGGAAGAAATCACTATGTTGAAATCACTATGAATTGTTTTCGAGACTTCGTTAGTAGAATTTAAAAACGTGTAGTGAAAAATTGATATTGGAATTCAAAATAATATTAATATTGATCCTTGCCCCCTTAACTATCAAACTGCCACCAGGTAGGACGTAGGCTCCACGTAGGGAAACACTGGTCTAAATCATTCTTGCGCTGGTGGTCTCATTTTTATAAACAACGAACACAAAATACGCATTAGTAAAAGTAGATTTGCAATTGAAAAGCATAACAAAATTATTTGCGCTTTGTGTATGCATAATATCCATACATATTAATACAAATGAAAGTTGTAAATTTACACATGTGGTCAACGTTGTCGCAAAGGCGGGGTCCATTATGTCGATAAACGTCAAAGGGAATTTAATACAATGCCGTGGGTTAGAAGTGTCCCTGATTTATATTCTGTTTGCGACCCCGCCTACTAATTTACTGTACAATGTTCCTTATTCGTTTACTGTATTTCATTCAAGCAATATTTATAAAGGACATACATACATAGCATCACGCCTCATTCCCATAGGGGTAGGCAGAGACAACATCCTTCCACTTGCCACGATCCTTGCATATCTCCTTAGCTTCTTTTATTCTCATTAAACCTTTCATACAAGCTCGTCGGTTTAGAGTACTCCCGACTTGGCCCTTGATTAAAATGTCCTAAAGGACCACTGTATATTAGAAGAATAGTGATATGTACCACACAAAATAGTTCATTTTACAGTTGAAAATTAGCAAGAATTTTAGATCAACCAAAGACATAATGACGTTTTGTGAAGGCACAATGTCAATTTTGCCGATTTAGCTCAGAATATCAGTTTGTAACAGAAAGAAATATAAATTCTGCTATGTAAGTTAATGTATATTTTGAAAATTGTGACTATTGATTATTCATTCATATGTTTTGCCTAACTTTTAGGTATGCAAAAATGAGTAAAGAAACAATTTACTGAAGTGAAACTTCTTTAGAATCGTTGTGATTTGAAACCGGATGCAATGGAAAAAACGATAGGTAAGAGATAAAAATACAAAAATGTGTAATGATGCCGGTAAAGAATGAGACAAATATACATACTATTTTATATTATCGGTCTCTCCTCTTTGAGCCATGCTTCATGGCATTCCCACTTACGTCTTCTAAGCATAGTAAGTAGTAAGTAGCAGCCCATTAACGTCCCACTGCTGGGCACAGGCCTCCTCACTCCGAGGAGCGAGGGNGAGTAAAGAAACAATTTACTGAAGTGAAACTTTAGAATCGTTGTGATTTGAAACCAGATGCAATGGAAAAAACGACAGGTAAGAGAAACAAATACAAAAAATGTGTAATGATGCCGGTAAAGAATGAGACTAATATACATACTATTTTATATTATCGGTCTCTCCTCTTTGAGCCATGTTTCATGACATTCCCACTTACGTCTTCTAAGCATAGTCGTCTATAATTCAGTGTTGATGTTTATTAGATGAGGAGTAGCCAACTAGCGGCCGGGGGCCGAGGTTGACTATCCCTGGGTTAATGTATACTTACATCAGACTGTACTCATTCTGTGTCAAAAAAACGACCCGCAGGCCACAGGTTGACGACCCCTGGACTACAGTACACTTACTTCACAAAATGAATTTATTCGGTGTAGTTCTTTATTAGATCAGGGATAGCCAACCATTGGCCCGCGGGGCACAGGTTGATGAACCCTAGGCTCCAGTACACTTACTTCACAATGTGGATTTATTCGGGGTCGTTGTTTGAATGGATAATAAAATAAATATTTATATTTTAACATAAAATATAAATTTTAACAAAATTATAATTTGTATTAATTGTGACACTTTTAATATTTTAACGACAATTAAATTTCTAACATATCTTCCTTTTTCCCTTCCTCTAAGTCTTGGAAGTCTAGTTTTAGATTTGTACAAATATAAACAAGACTTAAAAATTTGTTTGCTATAGAAGTTTCACTTCTAGCATGTGCACTATTTACGCATGCACTGTTTACATTTATATTAGTATTAAATCCAATTACAATAATAATAGATGTTTAACTTTTCTTCCGCCTTTTTTTTCATAAACTTGGAGCCACATCATAATAAATTGCAAGAATCTATTTTGCCCATCTTTTAAGCAGCTTAAGTTTAGCTTACAATATAAGTAGTTATTAATATAATTATTATAGTTTTTTAGGATTTTCCTTAATTTTGTTGACTTGACTCTAACATTAGATAAGTTTTAATTTTAATAATTGCAATATTTTTAAGCGGGATATCGTTAAATATTTGTTTTGCAGTCAACTAAGTTACATTAAGCAAGCATCAACCAGTTAGCATCTTATTTTAAGTCTCACGTTTACGTGTCAGCTATTATAACATAAATAATAATATTTTCACCTTAAACGCGATATAATTCCATAAACTAAATTGTTCTATTATGAATGAAAGCCGTAAAAACTTAAGAAAATACTACAGAGTAAAAGATAATACTACAGAAAATATAAAAGCGCATAATTTGGTAATGAAACCGGAATGATAGACTCATTGTCGGCTCGTTTTACTTAGTTCAAATATGTTTGCAATCGTCAGGTTAGTTGAGTATGTAAATTCTGCTTATAGGAATACCTACATATATTAAAATATAAATGAAGTAGTAAATAGTAGGGAAAGTTGCAAGGGAAGTTTGTGTACAGACTTTATAATCGCTTAGTTCACTTTAGCAGCAGCTTTAAATATACAGACATACACTACCTCTGTTTTTATTTATTTATATTTCGTTATATACGTCTTGACTGCCTCGTTGGTCTAGTGGTTCGCATGTTCAACTACAGACATGGGGTTCTGTGTTCGAGTCCCGCGTGGGGCCAATTCAAAAATAATAATGAGTTTTCTATTAGGGTTTTCTCAATATTTGCCCGAAGTTGGGAAGATGGCGGTGTGAACCCCGTGTCTCGGAGAGCACGTTGGTTGTCGGTTTTGCGCCTGATCTTTGTCCGATCGTTTCGGATTCCCGTCACATCGGAGGATGAGAGCGAAGGAATGCACTCTCTGCACTTGTGTACTAAGCCTGCCAATCCGCAGTGGAGCGGCGTGGTGGGACAATGCTCTAAAAACCCCCTTTCCTAGGAGCGAGGAGGCCTGTGCCCAGCAGTGGGACGTTAATGGGCTGCTACTTACTTACTTTTACATACTGTTAGGTATATATCATTCCTTTAACGTATCTCCATCAGCATTGGACTGGTTTCGAAATTACCTGAGGGGCCGTCGGCAACGTATCCGTGTGGATGAAACTTTTTTATAGCCAATCCACCCTTGATAATTTGACCTCGGCTATATCAGTCATCAATTCTGATTTAGATCGTATTCGGCTCTGGAGTAAATCCTACGGAATTAAGATCAATCCGAGTAAATCTCAGTCAATAATTTTTGGTAGTCGAGGTTTTGTTTCAAGAGTTGACTGGAGTACCCTTCCGTCTACCAAATATGATGGAGTCCCAATACCCTAAATCAGGACTGTTAAGAATCTTGGCGTTCATCTAGATTCCTCTTTCACTTGGTCTCATCATATCAAGGAAATTAGCAAAAATATTTTTGGTGCCATTAAGTCCCTACGCCGCCTGCAAGGATTCTTGCCCATTCCCACCAAAATTATGCTAGCACAGTCACTACTCCTCAGTATTCTCGACTACGCTGACGCAAGCTTCCCAGATCTTTCCGAGGAGCAGTTGAATAAACTTGAGCTACTTCAAATCACTGCCATTCGGTTTATATTTGGCTTGTGCAAATATGACCATATATCAGAATTTCTCTCTCCTTTCTTTGACGGTTTCCCTATACGTTGAGTTGTCTGGAAGAGATCGCTAAATAGCGATAAGACCGCCCATTGTACACTCGTCGTCGTCGTCGTCGTCGCTTCAACCGATGGACGTCCACTGCTGGACATAGGTCTCACGAAATGATGCCCACAAGACCCGATCTTGTGCCGCCTGGCTCCAGCGGCTACCGGCGATCCTCCTTATATCGTCGGTCCACCTTGTGGGGGGTCTTCCTACACTGCGTCGTCCAGTGCGGGGTCGCCATTCCAGCACTTTCCGACCCCAACGTCCATCGGTTCGTCGGACTATGTGCCCCGCCCATTGCCACTTCAGGTTCGCGATTCGTAGAGCTATGTCGGTGACTTTGGTTCTGCTACGGATCTCCTCATTTCTGATTTGATCGCGTAGAGAAACTCCGAGCATAGCCCTCTCCATCGCACGCTGAGTGACTCTGAGCTTCCGCATGAGGCCCATAGTCAGCGACCACGTCTCAGAACCGTAGGTCATCACTGGCAACACGCACTGTTCGAANGAAGTTCCAGCAAGTTCAATTTCCAAGACAAATGTAGGAAACGTAGCTTATAGCAAAAATATTATGTTTCGGTTCCATATAGTATAGGATAACAGGCAAATTACCTTTCTCTAGCGTGATACTAGGTTAGAATATCTCATCAATTACCATTATGTGAGATTACATTCAAGCGATAATTTATCAACAATAAAAAAACGCCATAACCTTTGTGAAAGTGATAATAAAATATTATTAATCTAGTTAAAAGATATACTTGTTTCGGTGTTTTACACCATAAGTCAGTGTAATGTCTATGCAGATAAAGTCAGCAGTTCCCGGACCATACAAATTAGATGCCTAACGTGTTGACGTTAGCATTAGGAGCGATTCTTATCATGCAATCAGGATTTATTAATAACACCTCGTTATTGCAGAACATTTCCTTGAAAATAGTAATAAAAACAGTTCCATAACAGTTATAAAGTGGTAAAATTTTAATCTTGTAAAATTTTACGTTGTGCGATAATATTTGAAATAAATCCTAGTTTATAACTATGTTAAATGATAAAGAACAGAAAGTGTAGTTATTTCCCAGATTTTCGCGATTGGTACGCATGTTAAAAAAGTTAACGGTTTTATACAGAGCTTAATTTATTTTTACCCTTTATTGCACCTTAAAAGAGAGTACAACAGGCGGTCTGATCAATTTAGCGAATATGGAAGATAGACAATATAATAAACACAAACAACTACACTCTAATACATATATCTATCTATCTAATACATATACAATAATAAATATACATATCAACAAGTTAATATATATCACATAAAAAAATTACATACACAATATATACATATAATGTCGTCAACACTTAACCCTACTGCAAGATATAGTACTTTTTATCAGGTTTTTAGGTATTATCGAAATATATATTTATTCTTAAGTTTCTTCTGTACGTATGTGACTGAACTCCTTCAAATCGGGAGAACCTATTAGTTGTAATGACTATTCAAAACGATAAATAACGGATTTCTCCATATTTAGTTTAGAATTTTTTCATTTTAAAAAGTAAAGTAAGTAACAGCCTATTAACGTCCCACAGCTAGGCACAGGCATGCACTGTGAACAGAGGAAGAGTTTTAGTGCTAAGACCCACTACGCTCATGTCACTTGATAGGCTACCAATATCACAGAATTGCGTCTAGGATATGCAGGTTTCCTCACCATGTTTCTGTTCACAGGAAAATACAATCATGCATAACCTAATTCTGTCAATAAAGAGACAGTCGAATGAATGAAAAAAAAACTATAAACAACAAATACTAGTCGTATTAAATAAATTAAGTAAGTAGCAGCCTATTAATGTCGCATTGCTTGGCACAGGCTTTTGCATTCATAGAAGAGAGAGTTTTTAGAGCAAAGACCCACCACGCTGCTCCAGGCTGCGGGTTGGCGGGCATACTAAATAAGTGTATCCGCGAAACAAGTGCACTCTCTATTTTTGCTCTCTCTTAGTCCCATTTTTTTTACGCTTGGAAATGCCTTTATGCACCCCGAACAGAGTAAAATCTTTTCGGGAGTGTGGGTCTCGCTGGTAAGCCAGAATGCCCACTAAAACTCTTTTACAGAAGGAGGCCACTGCCCTCCACTCCCTATCACCGGTGAGCATTGCGCTAACTACGCCCTCCAGTGAAGCGTTTTCTCCGACCAACGACATTCTGCCAGATTGTGCTGCACTGAATCCAAAGGTGCATCACATTCATTGCAGGCAGGCGTTTTTTCCCTGCGAACAATCTGATGCAGGTACTTGCCGTAACAATCATGTCCGGTCAGCACCTGTAGTGCGTGTAAATGAGAGACTCGTGCCCCCTAGATATTCAATTGTCCAGATGGGGACATTTCGCTTCCATCGTAATCAGACCCACTGTAGGAGATCCGAGATTCTCATGCCACCTTTGAATCAGTGCTCTATCTGCTGAGGCCCTGATCCTCTGGGCTTCGTCGGCATCGGTTGACACTGTTCTGGTCCTTGCAGCCACACTGCACTGATAGGTAGCTGCTAGAACCTCCGCTTACAGCTCCCACAGAGGGTTACCCGCCAGGAGTATCTCTTAGTCCCTTGGTTCGGCAATCCAAAATGACCGAAGGGAGATCAGTCGCAGGACCGACGGCTTAACGTGCTCTCCGAGGCACGGAGGTAGACGGGATTCGAATCCAGGACCTCCAGGACATTTGTAGTCGACCACTAGGCCAATGAGACAAACGTGACTTAAATCTGCTTAGTTCTGTTTTGTCCAATGCAACCTAAAATTGCCTATATATTAAAATTATTATTAGGCAGTAAAAGTTTCATAATAATTGATTCAGTTGAATGATTGATGATTAACGGAAGGAAATATAAAAGAAGACGGATGAGAGATCATGCCAATAGCAGTTTTGTCTTAAAGTACATTTTTTATAATCTTCAAGTTATAATTGAAATGTGGGTAAGTGAAAAACTTTGCAACTTTCATTTACACGCAGTTTTATAGGTGAAATTCTGTGACACTAAACATTTAATGTTACGGTAATAAAATCGATGAAAGCCCATTTGTTATTAAGAATTAACAATTGTCTATTTTATGTTAGTAATAAACATAAAAATGAGATATTGGTCGAATGGTTCAGCTTTAGATTTCTTTAATATACGTATTTATGTTTTACATTTATTAACAAGTTTGTAGATTTTACAATACTGCCCCTTTAAGCTATCGTAATTTTTACTTAAATAACAGGTACTTTTACCATCATTTATATTTACTAGCCGAATCGTGGGACATCCTCTGCGTAAACTTGAAACGTGGATAACTTTGTTGACAGCAGAACTCATACTTTCGCTTAAAAAAAATTGGTTTTATGTTTTAAAATTAAATCTATCTTATATCCTACATCAGAACAAATCTTGACCTCAATCATGTTCAGGACATCATGACAAATGTTTTATGTAATGTTTTGTGTAAAATTAAGTCTATCTTAAATCCTAAATCAGAACACTGAAAAACTAATATATCAAAATCGGTTTAATAGTTTCGGACTTCATCGCGGTAAAACACTAACAGACAATTTGATAAGTATTGTAACAAAAGAATAGCTTTTGAGATTTCGAGGAGGAGTGAGTGACTCCTTCTTACTTAAACATATACTAGCTGTTTCCCGTGGCGTTACCCGCGTAGTTCGCAATCCCGTAGGAATACGAGAAAAGGCTTTCCCAGAGATTGTCTACACCGCGAAAACCATTACTTCCATTTAATGAATCAATTTTCCAAATACTCTTAAAGTATTACTTCTTAAGTAGTACTTCTTTCAAAAATTGGTTTGAGCCATTTCGGATGGAAAGTGTTGAAAAGCTTGTAATGAGTGATTATTTAAGTGAGTTTAGTTGTCTCAAATCATCTACGACGTACTGCTTTTCTAATGAAGATGGTTTGGGGTATATTAATTTATTTAATAAAAATGTTTTGCATCTACAGCTTACGCCAAAATGTTTACAAATTATTTTTAGGATTATACAGTTATTTAAGATTGTATTAATATTTTTGATTGTTAATTAACTATTGTGGAGTTATCAGTGTTCTATTGTTATTTAACTATTATATTATATTGAATATTGTAGACGTATCGGTATTGTTATGGTTATATTGCCATAAAAGATTGTCAATTGTGTATAGTGGAAATATTAATGTGTAATGTTACAATTTATTAAGATGGTGCCTTGAATTATTTTAAATGGCTATAATTTTTTTTTTGATGCTGGTAAATGCATATACGCACCCCGGGTAGGGAGTGTGGGACTCACTGAAAGATCAGAATACCCAGTAAAATCCAGCGGAACCCTCAACATCCCTGAGCGGAGAACCAGAGGTACGAGTACACAATCCACTCTGGTACCTTAGATGTAGCCGCCTCATATCAATAGTTTATGGAGGAGTTTATGGAGCAAATCTACGCAACCTATTTCTCCGCCTCCTCCGTCGGATAGGTGGAGCGCCGATGACATTCTGTCTCGCCCTCTCCGATGCCTCCTTCAGCGACATTACGGATTCACAGAAGGTAGCGACTGCCCTCCAGCCCGTCTCGTTAGCAAGCATTGCGCCAACTATGCTCACCAACGAGAGGTTCCCTCCAATCAGCGACACCAAGACGAGTCACTGAGGTAAATGGCTATAAATGAGAATGTTGGATTGTTAACGCCTACACGAGTTTTTTTATTGAATATGAATGACTTTATAAGTTAATTATTAACGAATATATATAGTTTTGTTTTAATATCTCTTTATAAGTGAATAATTGAGTATGCTGAAACCATATTTATATTATTGCGTTTCTAATAAACCCGGTTTTGGTCCCTGGAGTTGGATGGATGCAGTTTTACATTCTATTACGCACATAGGTAAAAACGGTTTTGTGCTTTATAGACAGATATCATATAGGTTATCACATATGGCCAAGAATGTTTAAAGTAATGATTTTCTTTTCTTTTAAATGTATTCTGTAACGATTAATAATGGCATACATAATCTTAACAGGTTTATTACATTTTACGGGCAGTTTTATCTGAGCTATTTTATTAACCTTGTCGCGACAACGCTTTGTCGCTTGAGATAAAACTATGGTTTTAGTTGCAATAAGATCTCCTGACGACTTCTTGTAACGAAGATAGCATGCAAAGATTTAGAAAGTGCATGTTTATTAAAACACCAAGTTAAATATATCTAATTGAATTTATGGGAAGACGTACTTATGGGCACTACCTACCCATTTCACCTCCTATAATATCTCTAACCCTAAGGTTGCCTGGTAGATCTCGTTAATAAGCAATAAGGTCGCCTAATTAAGAAGTAATATCAAAAAATAAAGACGATTTCTACTCCATCTAGGACGAACGTCTTAAATACATTACATAAGGACTCACTTTGGTAGATTGTGTAGCCTGGAGACCTCAGCATTGCCTCTTGGTTGCGCTGATCAGCGTGGACCTCACACCCTAGAACGTTGTATGCGCGATGCTCTCGAGTGAGAGGCCTTATTCTCTGGGACGGCCATCTCACTGAAGAAGGCCCACGAATGAGAGGGAGATTACAGTTGATGCTCTTTCATACCGCTGAATTGGGCCGGTTACAAGGCATCGCCTGTTTGCGTTGCATCGGTGACACCAGGGCTGCATGCGAAAGTTAAACCCCTGGTGCATAAGCCATGGATGAAGAGGGTTCTGCTGCATTTTAGTGGGTATTGCGAGGCCTTCTTGCTCGTCGAGTCCCACACTCTTGGCCCATTGGTCGGGGTTTATCCATAGAAGCATTTCCCAACGTAAAAACAACTTTAATTTATTGCCTCGTGGCATTTCCTTGCTGTAATGTAGTAACTAGCCGCGGCCGAAGCATCAAATCTGGATTTCTTTGAAAAAACTCTTTTCAAAGACGTCCCGCGAGGCAATCAGCTTATGTTCCGGTACAATGTTGCTTAGAAACAAAGAAGCAGTAGGTTAGCTCTTGGGAGATTACCACTTCCAAATTCGACTGTGTCATCACTTACTGTCTGGTGAAATCGTGAAATAGGGTTATGATATCAAGACCTACAAGAGGCGGTTAAACTCCTTTCTATTAAGCTGGCAACGGACCTACAGCTCCTGTGGTGTTGAAGGTGTCCATGGGCGCCGGTAATCACTTCACATCAGGTGACCCGCTTACTCGTTTGTCTGCTATAGCTATAAAAAATAGCGCCACACTATCAGCAATAACAAAAAGAAACTTGTAAGAAACCTTTTACGCTTTCAATAGATTTTTCGTAAATTAATGAATATTTTGAAATAACTGTGTTAACATCAAGTGTGATCCACTCCAGATGTATTTCAAATTGAACGGACTTCAGTCGTTAATAAAAAAGGATTTTATATAAACCGTGCTCTAATAGTGGGAATTGAAAAAGAAGGATTATTTTCTTGTTCTCATTTTCTTATGTAAACATATTCGTCGAATACATTGAAGAGCTATTTCGCTTCATTCATAAAAAAATACAATTATCCTTTTCTATGTTTCCTTTGGAGGATGGAAGGATGAGCTTCTCTCCTACGAGGAGGCCTTCTTCCAGCAATGGTACCTTTATACGCTGCTGTCCATTTTTCTTGTCTTCGATATTAGTTTAAAAAACTTATTTTTTATTATAATGCATAATTATTTTAAACCGTACGTTTTTTTATAAAATTATCACGCTTTCAAACCAATATTAGTTAAGTCAACGGGCAATAGACAAGAATAAATATTACAAATGAAAGTTTGAATAACTAATTATGAGTAACATTAGCACACACAATTTCGTGAAGTGACAAAGATATACTTTCATGCTATACCAACGTACCAAAAGATAATACAAATGTCTTATTATTTTAACCTATAATAAAATATTATCATGCACAAAAAAAGCTACATAATATTGTTTTTTAACTAACACCTTTAAAAATATTCAAATGGTCAAATTTCGAAACAAAAAGAAAGAAATCTTTATACCGAGTTACCTTGTTAATTATCGGTTTTACTATTAAGAATATTACTTAATTTATCATGTGTCATAAAACTGTTTGTATTGTAATAAATTACTAGTATATCCAACATAAATAAATGCGTAAAATGAAGGACTTGAAACAAATATTCTAATTAAAATGAACCGGTAAAAGTCATTAGTGTTCTGAACTGAGGTATCAAAAAAGATCTAAGCTTAAAACGTTATAACACTAATTAAGAATAAATAATGTACTAAGACTAAAAATATTTCAGTGATTTGTCAGTGTTCACTATTTATATAAAGCCTGCACAGAATGTTTCGGTGTATTGCAAAATTTACTATTTTAAAAACTAAAAAAAAGCTTTAGGCACGCTCTGCAATTTATTTTGTGAGTATTTAACGTAACTGAGCCATCACGGTTGGTGATATAAAAGTTAAGGTCAACAAATCATTAAACTATGGTGAACGCGGCACTGTAAGTGAAGATAAACAGCCCATTGACGTCCCACAGCTGGGCCTTTATATTCATAGGAGAGTCTTTAGAGCTGCTCAACTGCGTGTTGGGAGGTATAGTACACAAGTGTATGCGCTAAAACGATTGAACTCTCCATTCCTTCACGCCCATAGTCCGATGTGATGGCAATCAGATACGACCGGAGAGAGATCAGGCGCAACTTCCTAACTTGGGACAAATACTGAGAATTTTGTAATAGGAAACTCAATATCGATTTTTGAATTCGCCCGACCCTACACTCGAACCCAAAACAACGTACAAAAGCTTTTTAAAAGTTTTTGTCTGAAAGAAACGGCTATTGAGGTACAAGATCGCCTTTAAAACATGTGTCTATTTAATAGAATAGTATTAAAGGACACAACAAACAATTTATATAATTATCTGTTATTTGTTATTTGTTGACGTGCAACAAAGGTGATATTTCGTAAGTTTGTCTGTCACTATTTTCAAACTTATATCCGCAAACAAAACTCTTTGGGCGGAGGTCCTAACGGCTGCTTACCACTGTAGAGCAGACGCGAGAACTAGAGGGAAATCACCAGACGTTGACGAGATGAAGCGGGACAGGGTTCTAGCGAACAGAATCTTGACCCAACGATGAAATGAGGATCTAGGGTCCCCAGTAGCGGGCGGGGCCATAGTATGAGCGGTCTGCCCTCATCTGAACAAATAGCTGAGCAGAGAGCTCGGATCGCTCTCCTGCAGGTTGGTACAGGTGCTTACCAGTAATGGCTGCTTTGGCAAATAGCTGAACCAAACTTTTGGCTGTGAGCCGTCGGACAGATATCACGAGTATGGTGGCTCATTAGACACAGCCACCCACACGTCGCGCTGATCGGCATAGACCTCTCACTGGCAAGTATTGTAGGAGCAATACTTATCAGTGAGCAGGCCTGGAGAACGGTTGCCTCTTTTTGCAAGACTGTTATCCGCTTAAGGAGGCATGGCAAAAGGGTGAATGCCGCCGAAACACTCCAGCCCCGAAGAAGGGGTGCAGGAAACAGGAGACTTCATACAACTCCTCCTCCTGTAAAATATCTGTGAGTCGACTGTAACCGAAGGGCCAGAGAAATGCCTCAACGAACCTCTGGCTGCCCACTCATGGTTGATAGCAGTCTCCCTGAGTTTAAGTGGGTTTTGCGATTTCGTACCCTCGCGGAGTCCCACACTCCCATCCTCACAGTCGTGATGCGTAAATGCATTTCCCAGCGACAAAAAAAAACAAAACTAGTCTGGATAGACCATTAGGTTAATCAACTTACATTATGATATACGGCATATTACGGTACGTAATAACAAACCAAAGCCGCCACAAACGCCGGCAATTAATTTACAAGTTAAATCCAACTTATACACGCAATGATGTGAACTGTTTAAAAATATATGTCTGAATGTTTTCAGCTCATTTATCAAAATTATGGATGCTTAACACGCCTTCCGATATTAAACATTAGTTCTGTTAGCTGTCGGATTAATTATACATGAACGTTAAAGCAACACAAACAAAATTCTGATCATTTAAATTCATTTATCCATGATGTAGAACGATTAACATACTTATAATTAAATTGAAGTATTTAAACCTAGAAATAATTTAATTTATGTTAGAAAGGGAATAGTTTTTATAACAATAGATGTTCCCTGCGTGGTTCCTAATGAACTGTCCAATAAGTGTTTATAAATACTACCAAAAACACATTCGACGCAGACGAAGTAGCGGGTTCAGCTAATGTTGTATATATGCAGCCTATTAGAATTTACAACATACAAATATTCGGTGCAATTACTTTTTGTTTATTGAAAATGTCAATATTTTTACTAACGTATCCATTACTCAGTTATACAAATTTAAAACTCACTCACCGAAGTTATACATACCCAAATTACTTTTAAAACAAAATCCCTTTTAAATACAAGAAATAGATATAATTTACGGAAACCGAATACCAGAACTAAATATGGCAGTAGAACTATACATGTTGAGGGAACACTACTATATAACAGCCTACCGAAAGACATTTTCTGTGAGAAATCGTTTATAGCATTTAAGAAAAAACTCAACACATATAGTCAAAATGCTTGGTAAACACGCCATTTAAATATCTAAATGTTTAAATAACCTACTTTTAAGATCTGCATCACACATAACGTACATATACTTTTATTGTTTATTTGTTAATTTCTCATTGAGTGAATTCTCTATTCTTTTGAGAATACATGTCTTTAAACCTAACCTAACGTACAACAAGTTTTCATATATCTATACGTACAATAACAAATTAAATTTGTATAATTTTGTATGTTTGTCCGAAATATATTTTTAATTGGAAGTAGTAAACATGAATTCAAATGAAGTCAAATGGTGCAACGGAAGAACGTGCCTCGTGTAATTTATGTTAAGCTGTTTGTAGCAAATAAAAAAGTAATTAAAGGTAGCGTATAAATAATTAATTATAATTATTCACAAGAAGAAATGAACAACTCTATCTGTCGTATCTCATGAATACTAAATGGAGGCATCTTGAGAGCATATTGAAAATAAAGTCGATGCTAGACCGATCATCGTAATTATTGATGATTTAACAAGCCGCATAGCAATTTGCAAGATAAATTATTATGATCAACATGGAGATGCATTGCTGTGGATGGATTAATGTGAAATTACGCAATTTGCAGTCGCACTGAGTAACGTAGAACTAGAGAAAAGTTATTTTTAATGCAATGGTTGAAACAGTAATTATGCGATATGTGAATTATAATTTTTCATCCATATTAAAGCATATATCGCAAAAATAGAATTTCGATACGTATTTCCTAATAGAGCGTGACTTATAAGGTTACTTTTTAAATAAAACAAGCCTTTAGTGTTGTACTTTGCTGTGAAAATGTAGTTTCATATTAATATAATTAGGCTTGTATTTCTATGGGTCTATGTTGTAAAAGCTCTCTCTCCTATTAGTGCGGAGGCTTTTCCCAGCTGTGGGACATTAATGGTTGCTTGCTGCTACTACTTAAATCAAAATTAAAGTATTCTTTGTTCAAGTAGGCTCAAAAAGCACTTTTGAATCCTCAGCACTCTGTCCGTTGGTAACAAATCTACCACTGTTTCGGAAAGTTGATTCCGCTGAGAAGAAACAAGCAAGAAACTCTGTTGTTTAGCTTTCAAGTCCAAACATCTTTGTCACTTTAATAATCTTCAACATTATAATATGCCTTTTGTAATAGGACGTTTGTAACATATTTCTTAAAACTATGTGGAAGCAAACCCAGAAGCGATTCGAGTATCTCATTAAAAATGGGTATGCTCAACCCAACAAATGATTTCAGAACCTTCTTCACTCTGAAATATGGTATTACAAGTTTGTTTTTATTTCTTGAATTAAAATTGTGTGTTCAAACTTACCTTACCTTACCGCGTACATATAAATAGTAATCTATAATATTATACAATTTAAGTTATTTTCCTCGTGTCTCACTTTTTCTTCGACAAAGGACATCTTTAATCACCTTGCTACTTTAAAAGGTTATAAACTTATTATTGAATAAGTTTAACTAAAAAATAATAATTTTTCAACCTTCGCTCCTAGCACTTAAGAGATCCTAAGGTTTCTTTATATATATGTGTGTGTATATATATATAATTTTAAGAAGTTCTTATAAGATGGGGTTATTAATTGTAATAAGTAAGTATCGACTTTAAGAACAGTTTTTGCACTATTTATAAATTTGTAAGGAATGTTTGTTCCCCCGATTAGATAGCTCTCTTGGAAGCGTATAAAAATGATATTAGTTCATTTATCAAACACATCGCGTGTAAACGTATTTGAATTTATGCATATAATGACACCAGAAATGGTAATTTAGATCATTATATGCACAGTCATTTTACATGTCCACTTTATAACCGTGACTTCATGATTGATGTACGAATAAAGAGTGTTATTACAACTTAACTTGTACGTATCTGTTGTATAGATTAAGAGGCGGTAACGTCATTTTCCCATCTACCGTCATCTACCATATATGGAACAAATTTGTAGTTCGTACTTCACATTTTACGTTAATGAAATTGCTGAAAACCACTGGGATAAAAAGAGCACCAAAAGAACTTCACTCCAACAAAGTGGTCCACATCGGAGACAGTATATTAACCATACTCACAAATAGATTAAAAAATTACTAACACTATTAATAAAAAAATATACCTTTACGGAGATGAGGAACTATGTCATTTATTATTAAATCCCTTTTGTATTGGTACCAGTCTATGTAAGATTTAATTTACCTGTTAATGGTTTCTACGTAACATTTTATACATACCTACATAGTATCACGCCTCATTCCCATATGCCAGATATCACGTCCTTCCACTTGCCACGATCCTTGCATATCTCTTTAGCGTCTTTCATTCTCATTAAACCTTTCATACATGTTCGTTAGTTTAGTACTCTTGACCTGACCCTTATTTAAAATGTCCTGGATTTGGTCCAGGAACATTCGCCTTGGTCTTTTGCTTCCAACTTTCCCATACACTCTTGACTCCTAAATCCTTTATGTCAGTCTCATTTCATTCAGTCTTTTTACGAGCCCAAACCAAAGTATACCATTCTCAATTTTAGTCACTAAATCTTTTGTTATACCACAGCGTTCTCTCATTACACTATTTCTTACATTGTCACTCAGTTTCAATCCACTCATACCTGTCAACGCTCTCATATCTACCGCATCTTATGCTTCTTCTGCCATACCCAACCTTTACTGCCATACATAAGTGTTGGCACTCACATTCCTCCATGCACAGTCAGTCTGGCCCTTTGTGACACCCTCTGGCTATTCATAAATTGCTAATCATTCATTTTTTCGGAATACAAATAATTAATTTGGTGGCATATCTTTGCATATGGGGTGACAGTTACCACCAAGGCCGGAACCATTACAAATTCCGACTAAGGAAAATTATACTGATAGGAAAGCGTGTAAACTAGCGTGTTCATCATAAAGCTTTTCTTCATTGTTAAAATTATGAACCTTAAATGATGATATACTTTAGTAAATAGCTTCCTAAACATTTAATATATAAATAGAAGACAAAATCTAAAGTCTAGAATACATGTGTAACAACTTTCAGTGGAATTTGAAAAGTTAGCAAATTTTTTTTAGGTAATTAGATTCCGCTTGATCATCAAGTTTTTCGAACGTCCTATGAAATATTTATAATATGATTTGCTATTTAGAGGATACCTTCTCTTTATCTATCTGTCTTCTAACACCATTTGTTTGTTTTATAATAAAGTATGAATTGTTTAACACGCGATGTGTCAAATTATACTAATTCAAAAAGTAAAAGTCAAATGAGAATTATAACGCTTATAAATATAATACAATTTGATTAGGAAAAAGTGTTTTGAATCGCGTAATTAGATGGTGTTTTACATTTATGAGATGATAATTTAAATGCTCAAGATGCAACAGTCTTTATGTATTTACTTTTTATTTATTTCTTTCGGATGTTTAAATTGTTGTAAGTTATTATTTAATAATAATACTGGGCCTCTATTTCGATCGAAATACCTTGGCGACATATTGCACTTTGCAAAGCTTTCCACTAAGAAGGAATTATTCTTATAGTATAAGATATTTGGTAAATTTATTTAATTTAAATATTCTTTATTGTATACCATAAGAAACTGAATAAAGTACAAGAGAGACATTAAACAAATGTACAAAAAGGCGGTCTTATCGCTAATCAGCGATTTATTCCAGACATCGTTAAGGAGAAGAAAATTGTGCCAAAATGTAATATTTTCTACTGAGTTATTTAATTTTAAACTGATATGTCGAACCCGCAGTGGAGCAGCGTGGTGGGTCTATGCTCTAAAAACCATATTTTCTATGAGTGATTAGGCCTGTGCCCAGCAATGGGTTGTTAATGGGCTGCTGCTTAATTACTTACATGTCAAATTATACATAATAAATCTTTCTTTAAAAACCGTTTAGTAGTCAGGCATCGTGTACAGACAGATTCAGCGAAGGACTTTGTTTTGTAATACGTACAGATATATAAACAAAATTAAAATATTCTTTACCCAAGTAGGCCTTAAAATCACTTTTGAATCGTCAGTAGTTTGTCCGTTAGTAACAAATGTACCACAGGTTCGAAAAGTTAACTACAATCATAAGAAACAGACACGAAACTCAGCATTTTTTCATTTGAATATAAATTTTGTGGGTTACAGTGTGTAATATTTTGCTTCCGTGTAGATATAAACACAAAGAATGTTAATTCTTGTTATAGATATTAAGACTACTCCAACGATGTGAACCAATCCGATTTCATTCAAGGCAATAATTTGAAGATAATGTTAGACCACTAAAATCAAAATCAAAATATTTTTTGTTCAAGTAGGCTCAAAAAGCATCTCTGAATCTAGAGCAGTCTGTCCGTTGGTAATAAATATATCACCGGTTCGGAAAGTTCATTCCGCTGAGAAGAAACCGGCAATGACATACTTTTTTGACATATTTCTTAAAACTATGTGGAGGCAACTCGGAAGTGATTCGGGCATCTTATTAAAAATGCGTATGATTTCGGAACCTTCTTTACTCTAAAATATGGCATTACAAGGTTGTTTTATATTTCTTGTATGTTTCGCTCCTTTTGCTTTATAAATGAATATTATCACGGATATATAAAATGTTATTCAATATACTCCTCAGAGAGACACGGAATTAACATTTTTTAATACGAATTACTTACGTTGAAATGTTTTTCTTTTGTAATTTAATTTGTTTCTTCTGTCTATCCAAAGTATTTCTTATTCTTTGTTGACTAATTAAGTTGTATATTGTAGAATAATTATTAAGGTAAGTGGTATTAAAAGTTGCACGCGAGAATTGGATCAGAGGACGTTCTTTCCGTAACAAAAGTGCAGCTGAAGATCGGCGCCGTGTGTCAGGTGTATGGCACACGGCATATGCCGAGCTGTACTCCCTTTTTGGAGCTGTGTGGGGGTAGCACGGCATTTGAATCACTTGTTGTGGTTTAAATGCTGTGCAATCAATTAAAAGTATCATCATCAGACGTACATTAGAATTAGAGTGTGGAAAAGAAAAGAAAAAAAAATATTTGACGATTCAAAAGTGCTGTAATATGCCTACTTGAATAAATATATTTTGATTTGATTTGATTTGATTTAAAATAAATTATATTAATTATTTCATTATGTTCAATTGTATCACACTGCTCTGAATAAAGTTTTCTTTCTTTCTTTCTTTATATGTATTGCGACGGAACTGTGAGAATTATTAACTAAACTCTCTTACTTACTTATGACCAGGATTTCAAAACGGTTAGCAAAATTTACTTGAAATTCGGTATTCATATTCGTTAGGCGATATAGATGCTTATTTAGAACAGGTTTTTCGATATTTCCACGGGCTAGGACAGTAGTAGTTAAAATAAAGGGAATAAAAACTTCATTTATTTAAACATTTACTAAAACCGCTAGGAGTTAATAGCAAGTTTTAATGCCTGTAGATATACATAGAGAAAATAGAGCAATTTTTCCTCGTCCTTTTATATGCCTACGGCTGAAACGGTTTTAAACAAAACAAAATGATATACTGATGTATAATTAACTTGACAGTGTAGTTGAGGGATACTTAACTGAGCAATCAGTCTAATCTGTGTCGGGTAAAAATATGAAATTATATGTTTTAGAAAAAGGTTCTACGGCTCAACGCCGCCGCCTTATTATAATGACAAACTTCTATGAAAGCGGGGAATTATTGAACAATTTGAAACTAGTTTTGTTATTAGTAACACTTTCTTTTTACATTCAAGCGTTTATGTAAATTTATTGTCAAATTGATTGGTAACTTTACATAACGTGTACTTCCGTAGTGAAACGGTAGCTTTGGCGATATTGTATTGTATTTGCTTGGACATTATATGATCTTTTTACAAAACAAAATGTAAAAAAAGTAAGTACGTTCCTGTGCCATTTAACAAGAACTTCTTAAACTCATAACCTTAAATTTTTTAAAGTGAAACTTCTTTTTTAAGTGACGCGTGATTAGCGTCACGAAGATGTGCAGCGTTTTTTGAGCTAATTCATTTGAAGGTTAAGTAGATTTAATATTTAGAAATAACATGTAGCATTTTAATTTGCCATTCATCGTTTAATAATTTAATATACTTTTTTTTTCATAAATATAAAATAAAAATATTTCATAAATTCTCTTTTCTATATGTCAAAAAACAAAATTTTAGCAATAATATCTAATATTGGTAAAAAGCACGTGGCTTTTCTTGTAATAATTTTGGTAAAACGTAGGAAACCCGACTGAGTTTGTTGAGTGTTCTTCTCAGAACACTCGTAACTTTAGATGTTAAGTCGTTCTTTAATATTATCGTTCATTAGAAATAATATGAACATCATATTAGACGATTCAAAAGTCCTGTGAGCTTGAATATTGTATTTTTAAATTTGAATATATAAATTATACCAATTATGCATTTATCTAGATGTAGGTTACATGCTAACCTTACTGTGACCCTTGTAGTAATAATTTACGCCTATGCTTGCAAATGTCGTAAAATTAAATTAAACGGTACTTATGCTTAGGTCTATAAAAAGCTCACCAGTAAAGATCCTCGGTTATTAACGTGTCGCTACTCTGCATGTTTTTACAAGTAGTTTCAGTAGACAGGGCATCTACTTATGAGCTCAATATATTAATTTAAAAAACATTATGCAAGGTGTTAGGAGACTTATGACAAGTTTGGTGATGGGACGAAAAAGAAATCAATCCTGATTTAAAAAAATCATATTTTTGAAATAGTTAAGTGAAATCATAGTTTCATTAAAAATAAATTACTTAACGAAAAAAAAAACCAGCAATGAAACACAAAATTAAAATCAGCTGGGGCTCCAACACATGGGTCAATGAACTGAACAACGGACGCGCGTTATGATTTTTTTTATGACACTATCGTTTCATTTAACTGTACTATCGTTATGGATATAAATGTAAATAATGCTAATAACACGTTTTAAAAATATGATTTCTTTTATAATAAGGATAGATTTTTTTCTGACCCATCATCGATGGTGTCATTAGTGCTGTCGTCTGTCTTTGTTTTCGGAAGTGGTTTCCTAACACCTTGTATAGTAAGAGTGGGGCGTGATTATGAATTGTGAAGATTAGATTCTAAAACAAAAACAGTTTATGTAAAGATTTCTATTTTAGTAGGGGCGAGGGCGAGGGCGTGTGGGAGTTTAATAAAACATTGTTACATGGAAATACTCGGTCGCATCAGAAATTCATAGGGTATACAATCTTGGTGTTTCTAGTGGATTGGCCTTAAAAGGTAATAAAGCAAAAATAAAGTTATTCGAGCGTGTCAGATATTCAAAGTGAATGTTAATTACACTCACAAATGTATCCTATTTAAACATCTGCTTATTTATCCGACGCACTCCCGTTTTACTGATCATTTGTTTTTTTTTACCAAACGGATAGGCTGTTTTAACGAACCTCCCTATATTAAGGTTTCTTATTTGATAGGAGTGCATTACCGTGTGTGAGGTCTCCCGATTTGAGGTTCTGATACGTTCGAGTAATGTAAGTATTAGACATTATGGAACTGATATTTACATTATTTTCTGAAGTACCAAAATTATTTATCTCATACACACGGGACACGGGTACTCCTAGTTTGGGGGTCAAGTGTATTATTAATAAACTATGTAATTATGGGACAAATAAAGATTATTATTAATAGATAACTGCTGGGTACAGGCCTCCACGCTCATAGAAGAGAGGGTTTCGTATTCTTATATTGTATGAACAACAATATGAGAAAATAAATAACAAATTATTTCGGTTTTCCACGAGAATAGGAAATAGGTTTATTTTTTCTAATCTCTGAAACACCTAAACCGATTTTGAAGGATTTTTTACTGGCTTCCTCGCTCATACGAGGGATAGTTTTAAGAGCACAGACCCACCACGCTGCACCAATGTGGGTTGGCAGACATAGTACACCAGGTAACTCTCTATTTCTTTACTCTCGTAGACCGATGTGACGGCAATCCGAAACGACCGGAGAGAGATCATGCTCAGGACCGACAGCTTAACGTGTTCTCCGAGGCATGGGGGTGGAGCACACCGCCAACTCCCTGGCTTCGGGCATATATTGAGAAAATCTTAATAGAACAAGGATTTAACGATTTTTTTTATTAAAAGGATACATTATGGTACACAAGCACAAATCTTTGGTAGGCAAATCTCTTATATATAAAACATATATCACATAATCAGAGTTCCCCTGCGTTCTTCGCGAAATCCAGTTTAATGTGAAATCTGAAAAAACGTAAAACGACGTTTTTATCATGATGTAGTCCAATAAGTGTCAGCTGTAGTTTCTTATTTTATATAAAATTCAGTTTGTTTTGTTTGTTCTTTCGTATATAGTTTTTTTTCATATAGTGTTTCCTATTAGCATATAAGTGCTTGATGTAAGAAGTTATAGGTATAATTATGTGTAATTTAATAACACTTAGACGAGTTTTATTTCAAAGTTTGACATTTAATATATAAATAAACGAATATAAATTAGCTAATTGTATCTAATCTTACATAAGATATTTTTATAGATAATTATAAATTATAATTAATACTTAGTAACTTAAAGTTGGCAGCCCTGGTTGCGGGTTGCGACAAGTGAAGGCCGAACAGAGGCCGGTCGCTGACCGCGCTATACTATATATACATCGACTGACACAGAGCAGCGATACCGTAGAGGTAATGGGGGCGTGGCTGAACTTCAAACAATTCGATCAACTTTACTTATTTATAATTATCCTGTACGTATGTATGTGACTGAACTCCTTTTTAGCAACTGCATTGAGTTTATTTAAATATTTTGTTTATTGAGGTAGATAAAAGAATGGTTTCGATGGGCAAGTACACCCAAATCTCTCCATATTTTCACGAGACAACTATGCCTACAGGTGACACTGCCGGGAATACCTAGTACTTAATAACATTTAATCAGAGGTAAAATTGTTTTAGTACGTATTCAATAAAATATTATTAAAATATGAAATGGTCACGATTTGTTTGGACAAATAAGTTATAAAATAGAAAAATGTAATACTAGTTAATTAAATGTATATATAGTAAAAGGAGATTTTATGCAATGCAATATATACATATAAACCGCAGAGACTCCAATTCACAATTAAAATCGATTTCAAGGAAAATGATAATTAAAATATAGAATTTAATCAATCTATTAAATGTTCAGTTGAAAAAAATGGATTTGGAATCGTAAATTTGAAGATTATTTCTGTAGTAAATACTGTGTAACAACTTTTTTTTTCAGAGCTAATTGCCTGTTATAGTTTTCATATATTTTATTTTAAACTTAAATAAATGAGAAACTCTTGATTGAAATCTATAAATTTTAACTATATTACAATCATTATTCGATATTTTATGCTATTTTTGTTATACACGGTGTAAAAGTTCATAAATAAGTTTTTGAGGTTCTATTATATATAGTATTTAATTGAATAAAGAATACTACTATAAATATAAAATAGCTTGATAATTTATGTAAGGTTATTGTGGGTTATCTTTTAGAAATTTATATATACCATTGCGGATTTTTTAATAGATTTTCATAAGATATATAATTTCCTATCACATTAATTTGTCCTATCTCGCAAAATGGCTACATTTGCTATTTAGGCGCACAAAAATTTGTTTGTTGCGACATCACATTACTAATCTTTGAATTGTTAGAATTGTTTGTACCATAATATGTATGTGTTATACATATAAATCTTCCTCTTGAATTACTTTATCTAATACTGAAAACTGCATTGAAATCTATGGAATAGTTTAATAGATCTAAACGCACTAACAACCGAAGCGACCTCATTTTATACTATGTAAAAAGAAGTTCTATAATTTTAACCATGTATCAGTAATAAATTAAAAGCGCGGGCGTACGAAGGACACATGTCAGAAGTTAAACTTCTTTCGCAAACAAATTTTTAAACCTTATTTATATTTATACAAGTCTAAAACTTTAGATTTCCGATTATTCAAATGACGAATTGTAAATCCAAACGCCACGTCTTTTTTTTGTCGATATTAGAAATTATTAATTAAATTTTGTTTTTGAATTTAAAATTTAAAAAAGAATTTATGAAATATTTTCATTATTAATAAATTAAATTATCAAATGCCGAGTGGAAAATTAAAATGCTACCTGTTATTTGTAAATGTTAGAACTACCTAACCATCAAACGAGTTAGCATAAAAAACGCTGAACATCCTCGTTGCGCTAATCACACATTTCATGCGTAAAAATTCTACCTTCTATTGTAAATTGTTAAAATCTTATATTATATTATTGTATAAAAGTTTACCTTTCAAATTACTCTATGCAACGGGTCTAATGACTCGTCAATGGTTAGATATCCATCAACAGACAACAACGTACACTAGGCGCCGGTGTGCGGTATAGTAGCTTATTTGTTGCTTGATTAATGTTTAATGATAAATATTTGTATCCTATTAGGAGTAGAAACTGCCTCATTGGTTTAGTAGTTAGCTTGTATGGCTCTAGATATGAGGCACTGGGTTCGAGCCCCGGGTTCAGCGGATTCAAGAATCGATATTGAGTTTTCGGTTAAGATTTACTCAATATTTTCCCGAAGTTCTGTAGTTGTTGGTGTGCTCCACCCCTGTGCCTCGGAGAGCATGTTAAGCCGTCGGTCCTGCGCCTGATCTCTCTCCGGTTGTGTCGGATTGTCATCATATCGGACTATGAGGGTAAAGGAACAGAGATTGCATTCGTGTTAAAACCTCTCCTATAGGAAGCTTGATACTTCTCATAACTATAAATGTAAGTCAAAGATCCTTTAACATCAGTGTAGCTGTTTCAGAGATTAGAGGACATAAACTAATTTCCTATTCTCGTGGAAAACTGCAATAACTTGTTTTTATATTGTTGTGTAAAAAAAGTAATAAATAATAATAACTGCAGCAAATGTAGATATACAATATAACGGAATATGTAACTCTATTTACTATAGCTAATAAGATGTTGTAGTCTTTAAGTATTTTTTAACACCAGTACTGTTCGTAGAAGAAAAACCAAAGACAAACTCTTAAACAAACACAACTTAACTTCCTTAAATTCTTAAAAACTTCCTTAAACAAAAAAGTAGAGTAAATTTAATTATTATAGAACTATATTGTAACTAATTGTCTGATATTAATATAAATAAAAGTTTATATAATTTCGTTATGTACAACAATTACTTTACGGGTCTTATAAAAACACATATATATGTATATGTCGGAGAATAAGAGAGAAATGAGCATAAAGCATAGGGGCGTAGGGTTCTCCGCCGACATGGTCATTAATGGGATCCATAATTTTATTTCCATACTGTGGGCGTTGATGGGTAATGTTGGTGCAATCAAACACTTTATTAATTAACTCAGATTATAAATTAGTTTATAAATTAGATTGTAGTTCAATCACTTAATGTTCCAGATATCAATTTACACAAACTCATTAATAATAGCTAGGAACGCGACAGTTTCAATAGTCGACCGTTCTGGGGGACCGTCCCCCGAGAACTAGCGAGTCCGCCGCCGGCTCGTGACACATAACTCTGTCCCACGCCGATAGATGGATGGCGCCAGCGTTCCACAGACTACCGCACTCCGACATATCTCTATTGGAAACAACTTATAATTATTCGATTATAACGCATGGAGTTTGTCAGAATAGTACATATTTTGATTAATTTTATTTATAAAATTGTTAAATGAACTATAAAATAAATAGAATAACCCTTCTATATTACATATATAAGAGTATAAAAACTTACCCGGCAGGCGTTGTTTCGCACAATAAATATTTCCTAAAAAGCTTGGCATAAAAATACATTTCATAAAATCATTTGAATGGTGAATCGAAATAAAATTTAACCTAGATAATTTTAGTATAAGATGTAGTTAAAAAAATATATTTTTTTTTAACAAATTTAAGCATTTCGATAACAGTATTAACGTTCTAATAATCTATTTATTTTCAATTACAAATACTTTTTACCCCGAATCTAATATAAAAGATTTTAGAACTGTCTTTCACTCTACATGTTTCCATTCTTAGCGTAGAGCTCTATTCAATTCATCAGAAATCAAGATTTTTATTAAGATACGTTTAATTGCGTCCGGAATTAATTTACACCGGATTCATGTTTATTTTTTCTGAGTGAATTTCGCGAATTGATTGAGCTACATTTAAAAAAATTAGGTGCCTACTTTAATTAATCGTCTTGAATGTGTAACCAATAAATGTCGCTCGCTGAAACGCTTTAGAATCGTTTTAGTGGAATGAGGTCAAGTAAAAAAACAATTTAACAGTGGAGATTGTACTTTTCTAAATTTTTACAAGGAAAACGTGACATTTTTTGATATTCCATCCTTAAATTATGGTTTAAGACATTTATTTCCATAAAGAATATAATATTTACTTACATGGAAACTTAAGGCATAATAAAAATTTGTGTACTTTCGAATGTACATTTCTGTAAACAATCTTAAAATTAAACAAATTAATAAGTTATTTTAATACTACCGCATTGAAAGATTGTATGCTTCCGATTTATGTAATAAAAAACGTGTACTTGCTTTTTTTATATTCTTCCATTAGACAGTAAAAGTTTTTCAAATTAGATAATTTTGATAGAATTAATACTACTACTAGATACCAATGGTAGCTGAGTATCTTCGAATTTCTAATTAAAGTATTATTATATTTGATCATATGATAAGTAAGTAATCGGGTACACATCGGGATCCTCGGTGTCGACATTTCAAGTGAAGTCCAATTCCGCTTCAAAAAAACTTGGGGTGCTCAATAGGGCCAAGCGGTACTTTGTGCCCGAGCATAGGATGCTTTTATATAAGGCCCAAATCCGACCGCACCTCGAGTACTGCTCTCATCTGTGGGCTGGAGCACCCCAATACCAACTCCTTCCATTTGACCGAATTCAGAGACGAACCATTCGAATTGTTGACAATGCCCAGTTATCAAGTCAGCTGGAAACGTTAGAACACCGTAGAAACGTTGGTTCTCTATGTGTGTACTGTTGGGCACAGGCCTCCTCACTCAAATGAGCGTCTATGCTCCACGCTGCTCCACTGCTTGGCAAGCATAGTACAGCATAAGTAATATAGGTATGTCGGAGAATAAGAGAGGAGGAGATCATAAAGCATAGGGTTCTCTGCCGACATCGTCATTAAAGGCATCCATAATTTCTATATTGTGGGCGTTGGTGGGTAATGTTGGTGCAATCAAACACTTTATTAATTAACTCGGATTATAATTTTCAATCACTTAATGTTCCCGTTATCAATTTACACAAACTCATTAATAATAATAGCCAGGAACGCGACAGTTTCATCCAGTCGATCGCTCTGGCGGACTATCAATCGGGAACAAGTCCGCTGTTGGCTCACGACGTATGACTCTGTCCCACGCCATAGACAGATGGCGTCAGCGTTCAACAGACTACTGTACTCCCACAGACTACTGCACTCCGACAGGTATATGTATAAAACTTTACATGAGCTTTCAATAGATGGCGCTGTACAATTTTTCACATACATGATCAAAATTTAGTGAGGAAAATAATATTTATAGGCTGTATTAACATCAACATGTTGAGAATGATGTACTTGAACTGGAGTGGAATAATGTAAAGTATTTTATTAACGACTATACATTTGAACAACATATATAAAGAAAGAGTGAACTAAAGGTTTCCTATTTGAAGTTCCTCTCCAAATAGTGGAGAGTGTCAGTTAAGCATTCCTATCTCTTGTCTCTGAACTAATGGTGGGAATTGGATAAAATGAATAAGTGATATTCATGAAACCTAAAAACATTACACTCCTATTTTGGATAATTGTGTAAAAAGTAAAAGCGAATTGGCTTCAATGTCAGACATATTACTCGAATGAAAAAGAATATATGCCTTAAATGGCTGGAATGTTGCACCAGCATCTTATAAATGGCGCTAACATCAAAGGTATAAATTCCATTAGTGCATTCAGTGCTCCTGTTTAAAATCACTTTTTATTCTTTTATCAGACGCAAATGGCTGTCAACACGTTCTTAGCGAAAATAAATCGAATGATATTAGAGTCTTATACTTTAGCTTGTGTCCCAGCGAATTTTTGTTTTTAATTTTTGGATTATATCAGAAAGGTTTCTTATTTTAATTGGACAAAAATGTGGAAGTATTTAATGATATTTAAGTAACTGACAGCCTATTAAGGTCTTATTGGGGGGCAAATACCTCCTTACACTTTAGACAGAGGATATCGCAGACAACCCAGAAGTAGGTCCAGAATTTGCAGGTTTCATCATCCATAGATTACTCTGTTGAATTAAAAATAACAGTATGACAAGTAAGTTGTTTACAAATACAATTTAGAGGTTACCCAAGTACTTTTTTAGTAAGCATTACTCCATAATTTCTTAGATATTTATTATTAATGTCGCTTAAAGAAAAAAAAATCGGTGAAATAATATTTAAGTAATAATCTAACTTTATATATAATCAGAAACGTGATATATCTTAAGACGATAACAATAACTTAAAGCAAAGTTTCCAAATCGGCTTGCCATTAATGGAACGGTATATATTACACAATCATGTACATTATGTTTAATAGTTAGTTGACATGATTGAACTTTCTTCTTTTTAGTTATTATATATATTCATTTGACTAAAAATGGTGACCTCGAAGGGTAAAATATTTGGCGAAATACAGACCTTCATCCTCGTACACTTCCTCTCTAAGTGGCTCTCTTCTAGGAAAAAGAAAGATGGCTCTAGAAAAAGAATGAAAACATTAAACACTATACAGCATATCCTCCTTTGCTTCTGTGAACCCTCAGTCGGATTTATCCAGGCCATCAGGGTGGAGGTCGTAACAAAACCGCTGGTAGTACAGTGGGAATTTAAAGACATTTGACGGCCTCGCTGGCGCAGTGGTGCGAGTATTCGCTTTGCTAGCGGAGGTCCCGGGTTCGATCCCCGGTAGGCCATTTTGTCTACTTCTTCTTGTTTATCTATATTCCGAAAAGCTTCACACTTCCTTTAATAAAAATATAAAATATAAACTTTTGTATTTATTAGATTAATACAGTGAATTTCGGTTATAACGACAGCGATAAGGCACAATGTGGTCGCTATGTCCGTAATAATAAAAAGTCATGTACATATGCATTTCCTTATCATTTATTTAATTATGGTATACTGCTTAATCAAAACTATTTTCACCAACACCAAATAAACAGTATTTATTGACCACCTGTGAATGTAAACAAAAGATAACAAAGCTTAATAGTTTTATGAATAAGTCTTTGTGCTTTTGTCGACTCAATAGCAATATAAAAACAAGTCGCTATATCCGAAATTGTCACTATGTTGAAAGTAGCTATTACCGAATGAATTTCTTAAGAAAGTATGCTTTAAATTGCAGGGACTTAAGTTTGACGTCGATACAACCAAAAATTCGTTACAAACGAGGTCGTTATCACTGAAATCCACTGTACTCGTATTATAGATTATTCCCCGCTTTCATTGACACTAAAACATTATATTATAACAATACTTTGGTGACATTATAATTTGGTTAAGTGGTGAAACTTACAAAACAATGACTTTATTGTTTAGGTTAAAATTGAATTCATTGAGATGTATCAATTTTCTTTCATATAATAGTGTCCATTAAAAGGGACTTTCTTTTGCGCATAATCTGTTCATTGTGATTTCTAAATGGTGGGTTAGGAAAACTAATTTCAGTTGAAACCTGAATGGATTCTACATACCTATTCTGATCGAAATGTCTATCATTATACCGCTGCTTTGAGAGAATGGTGACACAATTGAAAATACATAAAGTTAATTTCACTTTTGAATATTAGTTTGAGATCTTTTCTTATTTAATTCTATATTTTTATGCTATATTTGTATTCTCCTTTATTCTATTGTACTCCTCATTTAAATGAAACACTTTTATTTATTTTAATAAAATTTTACCTTAAATAAGTACACAGAAAAATAGACTATTAGTAACGATATGTTTATTTATTTGTATTGACTCTTTTAATAAAAAGAGTGAACACTTCATATAGCGTACGAAACCAAAACGAACTTATTATATATTCTAGTAGGCTGCATAAGATTAACAACTCGTTTCAAGGGTAACTGTATACGTTTCTATAATAAACTCCCAGAAGACGTTCTAAAGATGTCAATAATTAATTCAAAGTCTTTGTTAAAAGTAAGTTGATAGAAAAATCGTATTATAATTTGCAAGATTATCTAGATGATGGCAACGCCTGGGAGTGAACAAATTGCTCTAATTTTAATTAAAATATAGTAAACTAATATGGTATTGTAATGATGATGGTAACAAAAAAAAATACCCGACTGAGTTTGTTGTGGGTTCTTCTCGGATCAGGGCGCGAAGGAACCCTCGTAACTTTAGATTTTAAGCCGTTTTTGAGTATCATCATCGGACGTATATATATTAGAATCAGAGTGTAGAAAAGAATATTATTTGATGATCAAAAGTTCTGTAACATGTCCACTTGAATAAAGATATTTTGATTTGATTTGATTGATTTACTACACGGCGTCGTGCCGGAACGCAAACTTTTTACTTAAGTCTTTGCTGTTGTAACTAGCTACAGCAGAAGTCTCCCATAAGACACATTAGAAAATGCAAACTCCTAAATTGGTTATTTGTAGCTAAGGCCCATTAACCTCTAGTACAGAGAAATCTCAAGTACCTCACCCACTTTAAAAGCCAACTTGGACAATAACATAATAAATTCCGCTCAGAGAAACTAGTGCTTGATTCAGATTTCCTAGTTAGGTAAACTATGGAAAGTAAAAGGATCGCCTGCAATGCTATATTGCCAGCTTACTTTGAATACAAAATACACGCATTCAAACGACGGCATAGACAGACGGTAGTTTTTACTAAACATAGAATATTTTAACGTAGAAAGCTAACATTATAAAGAGGAAAGATTTGTGTTTTTGTATGTATGTTTGTAACGTCGTAACACAAAAACTACTGGACCAATTATAAAAATGTTTTCACCATTAAAAAGCTGCATTTTCACTAAGTGAAATAGTACATTTTTAAATTTGTTATACCATTTGAATGGTATATCCTAATTTAATAATTTAAAAAGTATTTTACAGGTATTGAAACGAGATTTAATAAAATATTAAGTNTTTATGTACATACAACAAGTTTTCTAATATATATACGCAGTGAACTGTCATTATGTTAACTGCCTTGAATTTGTTTCTTAGCGACTCTCTTGGACCCATATTGTAAATCGCACGAACGGCCCTTTTCTGCAGCACAAATATTGCATCTATATCAGCAGCATTACCCCAAAGTAGAATACCGTATGACATAATGCTGTGAAAATAGCTGAAATATACCAGTCTGGCAGTATCAACATCTGTCAGACGACGAATTTTTTTAACAGCGTAAGCCGCGGAGCTGAGCCTATTCGATAGACCACTTATATGGGGCCCCCACTGTAATTTATTATCTAATTTTATACCTATGAAAGCGGTACTATCTACAAGGTCTAGTTCCTCATTATTAAGTTTAACAATGGTTTGCGTTTGTTTCACATTAGGAAGAGTAAACTTTACACATTTTGTTTTCTTTTCGTTGAGCAATAAATTATTAGCTTCAAACCATTGTACCACTTTATTGAGAGAGCTGTTTATTGAGCTGTTTATTGAGTTTTCTATTAAGTTTTTCTCAATATTTGCCCGAAGTTGGGTAAAATTTAGCGGTGTGATCCACATCCGTGCCTCGGACAGCACATTAAGCTGTCGGTCCTGCGCCTGATCTCTCTCCGGCCGTGTCGAATTGCCGTCACGTCGGACTATGAGAGTGAAGGAATAGAGAGTACACTTGTGTACTACGCCTGCCAATCCGCAGCGGAGCAGTGCGGCTCTAAAAACCCTCTCTCATATGAGTGAGGAGGCCTGTGCCCAGCAGTGGGACGTTAATGGGCTGATACTTATCTTCCCTGTTAAAAGTTCATGTGAAAAGTTGAAATGTTTTTTTATGTAAGTTTGGTGTTAGATGGCGTAGGAATTGACTGAGGATTTTGATTTTAATACTTGTTTGTTTAAGTAATATATGTAAAAATACATAGCGTTCGCAGAACTGCTGAATTATATCTTGTTTAAGTTTTCAAATAAAACCATCAGAAAATCTTGTTAAGATGTTAAATCAAAACGACCGATAATATTTAACGAGCAAATACCCTTTCGCCGTTCTCGGCGTTGCAGTAAAATATATTTAAGAGGACAAATTAATTTATTTTTACACTATAAACTAAAATAGCTGCTGCATAAATGGTGGCTGATTACACATAAAACGAAGATTACTTAATTACTTACCACTTTATTACAGTTATAATTAATAAAGTGAAATTGCCTTTCAAGTGACAGTGAATGTAACAGAGATAGTGAAATTTTGTTCTTATTATTCTGTACTTCTTTTATATTGTTATAATCAAGTTTTCATTCGGTATTCCGGTCTATTGAGATTACATCATAAAGCTATTTGGCAGCTGCTAGATAATAACGTAGTTATTATTTAATGGACAATATTGGTTTTACAAGGTTATAAAAAAAATTAAAGTCAGTTCTTACTTATTTCAATTATTATCGGTGCAACCAACTTTTTAAATTTAATACATAGTAAGAATACGGCTTTAAAAGTTTTATTAATTAATAAAATGTAATTACTGAAATATTACTAGTAATGCCCCTCAAACAATAACATACAAAAATATATAGAGAGATTGTAAATTGTTGAAGTTATAGATACTTTAAATATGTAAAAATGTGTTCGTCGAAGCCTTGACTTCGTACTGGCGTATATAATGAATTTTTTCACAGTTCTAGCAAAGCAAGTATTCGGTCCCCTTTCATTCGTCCATGCCTGTTATAGAAGTTCAAAACAGTAGCTGCAGTGTAAAATATATGTCTTTATATCGACTCTAAGAAAACAATACAGCAAACGAAGTGAAACCGCTATCCAAGTCCGCTTCCTGACCAAGATATGCGTCTTAAAATAACGAGCCCATCTTTGTTGGCGCTTATCACGTACCTTGTTATCGTTGGGACGATCATATTATGTCGACGGTCTAGAATATTGACGCACAATTACAAAGTGCTACTGAGATATATCCGAAGCAGGTCTTGTGAAACTTATTTATTTAAAAAGTATGGTTAGTAAAAAAATACTCTGTATTAAAGACCACACGAAAGAAGTATTAATTTCATTATGGCGAGGTTAATAATAGTTAATAGACTACGAGTCCATAAATTTTCTTATATATTTTCCATGAGCAGGCTGCTACTTACCATATGTTACATAGTTCATATTATTAATAGTTTTGGGTATTATTAGTCTACCAACCCTCAGAGAACTAGCGTGGTGCGTCTATGCTTTAAAACCCTCTCTCGTATGATGAATGAGAAGGCCTGCGCATAATAGTGGGTCCTTGATAGACTGCTACTTATCTTATAGACAAGGGTTCTAGCTAACAGAGCCTTGACATAAAGATGGAAGGAGGATCTCGGTTCACCACTAGTGGGCAGGGCCATATTAGGGGCGATCTGCTCCCATCTGGACAAATGGCTGGGCAGAGAGAACGGATCGCCCTCCTACAGGTTGGTATAGGGTCTTAACAGTCATGGTTGCTTCGGAAAATACCTGTACCAAACTGTTGGCTGTGAGCCGTCGGCCAGATTTCACGAGTGTGGAGCCTCTTTAGACACAACCCACCACACACAGCGACTCATCATGGCGTCGCTGAGGTCCCCAGGCGTGACATTCCGCCACAGACCTCTCACTGGCAAGTATCATAGCAGCAGTACTTATTAGTGAGCAGGCCTGGAGAGCGGTTGCCTCCTTTTGCGAGACTGTCATCTCGCTCAAGGAGGCACGGCAAAGGAAGATGGTGAATGCCGCTGAAACACTCCAGCCCCGATGAAGGGATGCAGGAAACAGGAGGCGGAGGTTCATTCAACTCATCCCCCTGTAGAATTTCAGTGAGCTGCAACCGAAGGGCCAGAGAGGAATGCCACAACATAACCGCTGGCTCCCCACTCATGGTTGATGGCGGTCCCGCTGGTTTTAGTGGGTATTGCGAGTTTGGTGCCCTCGCGGAGTCCCTATTTCCCGACCCCATTAGTCGGTGTGCCTAAATACATTTACCAGCGACAAAAAAATCTCTTGCAGTAGATTTAAGTGATGACGACATTATATTCACGTATTGTGTAAGTTTATATACGTGATATATATTATTTTGTTGATATATATATTTATTATTATATATGTATTAGGATGTAGTTATATGTGTTACTTATACCTTTTTTACACTCAAGGTTGTTTGGAAGAAATCGCTATTAAGCGGTAATACCGCCTGTTGTACTTTCTTTCCCTATTTTGTTAAGTGTATTATAATGTGTTACTTTTAAGGTGCAATAAAGTGTGTAAATAAATAAATTAAAATAAAATATGTGAGTAAATCATTTTTTTTACTAAAAAAAAGTTGCCAGGATTTACCAAGTTATTACCGCTCAGAAATGACGGCATAGAGCTAAAAGTTATTTTGTGATACAGTAAGAACTTTCTTAGCGTTATTCACGTTGGTTCATTTCACAGGTTAATTTTTTCCATGGGCTTGTAGTCTATAAGGTAAATAGCATTC
Source organism: Elymnias hypermnestra (assembly GCA_015832385.1). Lineage (NCBI taxonomy): Eukaryota > Metazoa > Arthropoda > Insecta > Lepidoptera > Nymphalidae > Elymnias > Elymnias hypermnestra. The sequence continues at coordinate 1,140,519 of JACTOM010000060.1, read as the reverse complement.
TATTAAGGACCTACTATGACGCGCAGCCCTTCTTATTCATCATACGAGAGAGGGTTTGAAAGCATAGACCCACCACGCTAGTTCATCGAAGGTTAGTAAACTAATAAAACCCAACACATGGTAACATATGACAAGTAGCACCCTATTTACGGTAAATATATAAGAATATATATTTAAGCATATACTTTTAGCTTAATAACTCATGAATAATTAGCTAAATATTATTATATTTCCCTACGTATTTATATAACATTTTTTTGCATATCTTACACACTGCGGGTGGTTTGTTAGGGTTACCTCGATATCAGATTCGCCTGCGGTTAATATTGTTAATATTTATAGCTCCTGAGGTTGCAGTACCCGATTAGCTGAATTAAGCAATAAATTAAAAAAGGTTAAATAACAAAATTATAACATTGCATTCATAAGTAAACATTAATGATATTGAGTATTTCTTATAATTGCAGTTGTTAGAAAAATTTATTGTAGACGACGTAATATTAAAAAAATGTAAACTGCATGCCTACAAATTACACATGTCAGAAGTGAAACTTCTTTGACAAACAAATTTTTAAGCCTTGTATATATATATATATATATATATATATATATATATATATATATATAAACCTAAATTATATAAACCTAAAGGGAAAAAGGATATGTTAGGAATTTAATGAATTTACATTAAAATATTAAAAGTGTCGAAATCTCCAATGACAATTTGTAAATAAAATTCCGCGTTTCATCCGTAAAAAGTTTACCCTCATTGGCCTACAGAAATTTCACTTCAAAGATATCAAGTGAAGTTAAAAATAGTATTTGGATAAATAACAAAAAATTAAGCAAGATACAATATATATATGAAGACTGTAAACTAATTGTATAAGCACTAGATAAATCACTGCCTACCTTGTCAGTGCTGATAATTTCTTGATTGTTTTCCATTATTTATTACAGATTTTCGCAGAACTAGTTGTATTACATTAAACCCTTGCAATATGTTAATAAGACAAAGAAAGTAATAGAAACTCGACAGAAGTAATACTGTTTGAAAATTAACATAACCAGATCGAAATGGCAAATAACAAATACAGTGGCCAAAGCCTACAGCACTTTATAAATCATAACGGAAGAGATAGACGTATTGAATTTCCAAGTCAAGGATTATATATAACCCAATATGGCACTAATATATTCCTCTGTCGTACCAGTATAACGAAATGCAATCTATGCAGATAAATCTTCTATGCGGAAAGCGATATCATTAGCGATTTCCCAAATTGGATACAATGGCGATATGACCAGTTTGAAGCCCTTTAAATATATTAAGAAAAGTTTTAATTTAGATACATTAAATTGGGAAGCATTATGCCAATTCTTCAAACCCGAGTGAGACATTAAAAGGTTCTGATTTACCTTTTGTCAGTACATTTTGGATTGGTTTGGTGGTATCTCAGAAAGCTCATCCCTTTTACAAGTGATGAAGCTAGCACCCAACTGCTAAAGGTTAATTGGCTTTCGATTACTATTTCTATATATATGTATATTAAAAATTGTATGACATCAATGGATAGTAACAATGAGCGTAATTTAGGAAAAGAATGACGTCATAATTAGGCTATCCAGCTGTAAATAATTCTTATAGTTTTGAACTATAATATTTATATGTGAGTTTCGATATGTAAAAAACTAAAGAAATATCAGAAATTATCTTGGCTTGTAGACAAGATGACATTCTAAGTACGCTAACGCCAGTAGAATGCTTAAAAATGTTTGGGAATGACGTAACATATCGATATGTCACGTGACCACATGAACACATTGTAATGTTCGACGTAGCGTTATCGTACTTAGAATGTCAGCTTGACTGGGTGGCTTTACAGATAAAATAGTACATAAGTTTTTAATATTACATGATGGGTTTTTTTATTTTATTATTTATTGCTTTCAGCATGTAAAAGTTCAAGTGAAGCCCCGTCAGGGCGTTGCAAACATAGCGTATTACAATTATAAATATTTTTAAAAATAATTATAGTTATAACATATATTGCAAGATATTAACATTTCATTTTTAAAAGTACTTATATTTAATAAATTAATGAATAAATAATATTTTGCACAATATCATATTTACGAATTATATGCCATGTCTAATTATATTTTTTATGAGCAATGTTATTAATTTCGTCTCTGCTCTAAATAATACTTAATTGAATAATATATTTTTTAATAACTATTTATTTTTATTCAATCATGTGTTTTTTAGGAGGCAATGTTTTAATATTTTCTGGCAGGTTATTATAAATGTTTTCGCCATTTCATAACAGTTTTTGTCAAAAAGTTTAGTCCTTGATTTCATAAATTGTAATTTACTGAGATCTCTCCGTGCTCCTGCCCCAGTCGTTTTTTGCAGTGTTAAATAAATTTAAGTTTAACTTGACTTTATTTAATACTGCAAAAAACGACTGGGGCAGGAGCACGAAGAGTTTTTAATTTGGCTACACAAATTTAACTGTTAGTATTTGTTGAAGATGACGAAAAGGATCGGTAGAGCGTGGTATGGATTAAAATGTCCTGGATCAAATCCAGGACATTTTAATTAAGGGCCAAGTCAAGAGTCGAGACTCAAATCCGACGAACTTCTATGAAAGGTTTAATGAGAATGAAAGAAGCGAATGAGATATGCAAGGATCGTGGCAAGTGGAAGGATGTTGTCTCTGCCTACCCCTATGGGAATGAGGCCGGATGCTATGTAGTGCGTGGTTGTATATAAACTTAGAGGAGCGAGCTCTTTTGTTCATCGACATTTTTTTAAATATTATTTGCGGGTACATACCACTATTATATGTATATATTAATCTAAAAACCCGTAAGCCCGTGGTATGTAGCCGTAAACCTTTTAAACCTCCTTAATAATTTAATATTTCAAAGTACAATACTATATAACACTACTTCCATTTAATTATCCAATAAATATTGAATCGCTTGAAGCAATTACGTGCAAGTTGCAAAAGTTAACTGCTTAAATAAGATTATCTAAACGCTCTGCTCACATTAAAGGCTTAATTATGACACTCTGTAACGGTTGGAAAGCGGTTGTAGAACTATATTTACATATAAATTGAGTAGGCTTCATTGTCAGTCCAAACTGATGTTAACAGGATCGCTGGACATGCGAGTGGAATGACTATTAATTTGTTTATATTCATGGCTATAATTATAATAAGTCCAAAGGCATTTTAGATATCGTCACAATTATAAGAATTTGTTTAAAACAATAAAGTCAATGCCATCTAACACGAAAAACATAAATGAAATGTTTTAAATGGCTTGCGTGAGCTTTTAATAGATGCCTCTGTAAATTAAATTTAATCAAGTGTTAGTTAAAATGTTTTTGAACTTGAGTTGATGAATAAAAAGGTATTTTAATGCCGATTAGCTGTTTCCCGCTGTGTTACTCGAATAATGCCTTTTTTTCTAGAATAACCTAAGCCTAAGTTATTATTTATAACTATGTGCCAGTGAAAGTCTCGTCAAAATAGGTCCAGCGGTTTCAGTGTTTTGAGGAAACAAACGTACAGACTGACAAAACATTTAAAAATTGTTTCAATTTACGTACCGTATATATTTTCATATTGACGCCAGAAAGCAAACACGTTGTATCCCGGAATATACTCGTATTGTTCCAACCAAACTTTAGGATAATGCCTTTATAATAAGTGCGTGCGTACATAGTATGTCTTTGGCAAAGTAATTATTAAGTCTTCATTATATTTATACAAATCTAAAACTTTAGATTTGCGAGACTTAGAGGGAGGGAAATAGGAAGATATGTTAGGAATTTAATTAATTTATTTATCATCAAAAGTGTCAAAAATTAATACAAATAATGTATTAAAATCTCAAATGGCGAATTTTAAATAAGAATCCACGTGTTTTTTTGTCAATATTACAAATTATTAATGAAATCCTGTTTTTGAAATTAAATTTTGGAAAATTTATTTCAGATATATTTTAATTTTATACTTTATGTGAAATAGTATATTAACTGATGAGTAGCAAATAAAAATACAACATGTTATTTGTAAATATTAAAATTACCTAACCTTCAAACGAATTAGCATAAAAAATGCACATCTTCGTTGCGCTAATCACGCTTTTCATTCGTAAAAATCTACCCTCACGCGAAGAAGTTTCACTTCCTTTAAAAATATAGTGTCCAAAAATGATAACTTTAGTCGTGTTTTCATTCCAGCGTCTGTATACATTTGGTGAAATGCTGTTTATTTAAAATCACATCAGTTATATTTATTTGTAATAAAATGTATAGGGATATATTTTAAAGATTATAATATAACTAACTGTTCCTGATGAATTGTCAATGTAAACTATTCTGAAATCCACCTTAAGACAGAAATTTCGACAAAATCGGTCCAACTGCTTAGGAGTTCACTGATTACAGTGAATGAAGTGTACATTTAAAGAGATACGCATATTAGTTAACAGTAGGTATTTAATAAAAAGACGGCTTCGCTGGCGCAGTGGTGCCAGTACTCGCCTTGCTAGTAGAGGCCCCGGGTTCGATCCCCGGTAGGGCGAATTTAGAAAGTTTTATTTTCTAATTTGTCTGAGTCTGGTCTGGTCTGGTCTTCAGCTGTGACTAGTTACCATCAGCAAAGACATACCGCCAAAACAAAGAGATTTGTGTTCGGGTACGATGCTCTGTAGAAACCGTGAGGGGTATATCGCCTCTTACCCAGATTAGCGCGCTTTCATCTTAGACTGTATCATCACTTNCAATAAAAAAGACTTCATCTTATAAAGTGAATTCATCATCTTTTTTATATTTTTGAAAGTTGACATAATACTTATTGAGAGCCCGTTTATATTTAAAAGAGAAACCGCCATAATTCAACTCAATTTCTCGTAAATTGCAGCACATTTAGTTGCATGGTATACTCGAATACTGATACATCATACTTTGCAAATTAACGACATCGCATTTAAAGTTTCTTTAGTCGTGTTTACAACTTCATATTTATATTACATAATGTTATCATTACTATATATGTTATTAGTTGAATTCAACAGTAATGACCACGAATATATATTAATACTATAAAGCTTAAGATTTTTAAGTGTTTCTTTGAACATGCTAATCTATAGAACTACTGAATCGAATTGAGAAATACTTGTACTGTTGGATAGCCCATTTATCAAGGCAAGTTGTACATTATATAGGAACGTAGCCATCAATGAATAATGCTGCAAAAAAAGGGAAATTGTATTCCTTTTCAGAGCTTTGGTTGCTTGCGATGCGTTAACAGTTAAAGTTACGCTGGAATAGTGTATGATTTAATTATTCCATATAAAATGGTATAAAAAATCTGCGATATACGTCAAAGAGTTCTTCTTTTATAGAAACAGACCGACAATCGAAAGCTCACCAACAGCTTTTATATTAAATATATTTGTATGCAGAGAAGATTATAAAAAGTACTTACTCTAAATGTAAAGCTACTTCAAGGTCAGCACCACCCTCAAGCAAATTTAACAATTAATATATTTATGAGTAAAACTTGTACTATACAGTTGGTCTTTAAAAAATTGGCTGAGTATACTGTAACTGGAGAATTACCACAAAAATAGTGAAACGGCATGGACAATAAATTGATGCGATTTCTCGGAAATCTACGCGGAATGTTTTAATTAGGTTAAATACTCTATATAAACATATGAGGTCTTGTTTCTTTCTGCGGGTTTCTAAGGAATCATAAAAAATTTCAGACGCGAATTGTAATTTCTGAGCCTTCTAGTTTCGCCAGCTGAGAAGGTAATATACCAGAAAAAACATTTTTGGACTCGCTCGATTCTTAGAATGTAATTTGAGTAAAATGGGCGTCAAACAGTTGTGTAGTATTCTAAATTACTGAAAACGAATGTCTTATATAACAATATTTTTGTGCTCGCTTTAGGGAACTCTCGGCCATTATATCCAAGCATTTTACAAGTATTACTACACTATCAATATGAGGAATGAATGTTAATTTGTCCATTATAATATCCAAGTCTCTTACTGAATTAACTTCATCCAGACACTGATTATAAATAAAATACTTCGATGGTGTCAAATTGATTTACTTGTAAATTTAATATGTTTGCATTTATTTATATCGAGATCCAAGTCATTGTTATGACAGCATTGCAACATTCCTGTTTATGTCATCCTGTAGAGAAAGTGTGTCAAGATTGGTTTAAAGATCTTCATTCTCAAAAGTAAAACATTCACTTCATGAGAAATCAACAAAAAAAAATAAAGAAAATATATTACATATTTAAGAGTAGTGATACTTGATGATGATAATAGTTTAAAATATCTATCGGATGTTAATAAAACAGTGGGAACTCAAAAAAGAAATTTATAGGGTTATAGTATGTTTTAGTCACAAATTTCTAAAAGTTAGAAAAGATTATACTATCTATATGATATTTGCAGGACCAGACTAGAAATTATATTGTTTTGTTAGTTAAAAGGGCTAAGATACTATGCCAGTCCATTCTCAGCCCAACCCCCTTGACTTTCGGCCAAAAAAAATTGTTGCAACTATACGCTAATTTTCTGAGTAGATGTGGGACGTTCCCAGCCAAGTCAGCTTAATTATGAGTGATAAGCAGCTTGATTCTAGCGCAGTTAAATAACATATCGATCTAAGCTAGATGAAATGGTCATCTATAAGCGAGAAGGCAAAAGTTAACAGTACCTTTTAATGTACAGACCGAATCTAAAATCAAATAAATGCAAAAAATAATTGAAAGCTTGTGGAATGATCAAAATGAAAACTATTTCGTTAACAAATCACAGATTTCATTGTAGGTTTTAAAGAAACCCGAATGGAATAGAAGTTAAATTAGTTAGTTCTATATCAAATGAATTCCTAAAGTCCATTTCTAATTAAAACATACAAAACAAAGCGCCTTTACAAGTATTTATCATGGTAAAATGGTTAAAGTAAACTCGCTAATGAACAAATGTATCTCGTGGAATGCCAAGGCATCCTGCATGTAATAACTGTCGCGATACAATTAAAGTTGAGTACGGCAAAATTGCCACTAAGCTGAAACTTTAAATCAATTAATGAAGACATCGTGAGTGGAAGCCGCTAATCGCGTGCTTATACAAGACCATAAATCTTCATGATTTTCTGTTCATTTCGTTTTGTAAGTCCTATGGATGGTTTATTTTGATGCCTTTAACTGTAGAATTTAACAGGCGTTGTGTGTTTTCATTAAAATTCCAAGGATATTTATATTGAAGTGAAACTTCTTATGGTGCAGTAGAAAAAATAAGCTTTAAGCCCATTTGTTTCTATTAACATACCAAAAAAAAGTATATGATAAGAATTTTATACAATATAGAATAATAATAGATTTCACTTGCTCCACGTTAACAAACTGAAACACGATCGTATTTTCATGCATAAAATATGTGACTGAATGACTCCTAAATGATTGGGCTGATTTAGATTGAATATTGGATAATTAAAAGATTTACCATATTATAAATGTGAACGAAAATAGATCACTCTGTTAATGCGGGATCTTAAAACTAATGGCTCCTTGTGCAATGTAGACCGTCACAAAGAATGAGTTTCAACATATTCCCAGGAGACCGGGAAGTGGATACATAAAACCATAAACTTTCCCGTTTAATATTTCTATAAGTTTTTATTACGTAAATGAAGTTATAGAGACTATCCTATTAAAGGTTTATAAAATTAATAAACTCTTAAATCTTTCAAGTTCATTGTTTCTAAATTCTGTCTTCTTAATATCTTCTTTGTTATTTCAAATATTATATAGTAAACTGTGTAATCCAATACATAAATAACTGAATAAAGTTTTAGTACATTTTTTAAACTTGTTCTGGGCAGCACTTGATATTAATAAAGATTATCAGATATTGTTTATTTTATTAAATTCACTTTGGGAATAATTGTACAGCAACATGAAAGCTCACGTAAAAGCTCTATAAGTTTCATTCTATGTTATAAAAATGCGTACTAGATGTCGTAGAAATTGTTTCGGCCATTTATCGCCATCACATTACAGCCGACTGAGGAGTAGGGGAAAATAAAAGGCGCTTGTTAGAACAACCAAGGGCAATATTATTTGTATAAGAATATAACAGTAGTGTATGACATCGTCGGAAAAAAATTTGGGCACGCGACACCATTTAATTCAATAAATCTGATTCTCATGATTCACTTAGTTATCGAAACAGTTACGAAGGCAACATTTATAAGAATACAAATAATCCTGCAAAATGATATGGTGATTTAATTTCGCATTTTTTATTGGTTAGTACTTGACTGTGATCTCAGCTGATGCTAACTGATGATACAGTATGAGATAGTAGCGTGATAACCAGATATGTGGTAATAATTTGTACATAGTAACGTATTTGCTCATTACGTCTTTTCATATAGAGCGGTAAGTACCCAGGGCCGAAGCCTTCCAGTCCACATCGGAAATCAAACCGAAGACTTCAGCTACCGAAATAAGTACTATTTCGCAAAGCATTTAATTAGGAAGGGAATAATGCAAAGAAAACTTTGAAAGCAGTAAGCTAACTCACTCATCACTAGATTTAAAAAAATATTGAGATTGAGTTGAAATTTTGCAGACATTATAATCCATTTCCATATTCATACGGGAACGGGAACAATGCGGATAAAATCTGAAACAGCTAGTTAGATAGAGAAAAAATCATCTGAAATGCTTGCACCATACGCCAGGGAAATCGTTCTTTTACTGTTGAGAATTTAGCTCTTGACTGAGATCTCATCTGGTGCTAAGTGATGATACAGTCTAAAACAGAAACTTACTGACTTGCCGATACCTCTTATGATTTCTACACAGCATCTCAATCAATTTTTTTTTCAAATATAAAATATCTTTATTTAAATAGGCCTTTACAGCAATTTGGATTCGTCAAATATTGTTTTTTCGTTTCGTGTTATTTCAATGTACGACTGATGTTTATATTAAAGAACGACTTTGGATTCAAAGTTTGGCAGGTTTTTTTTTGTCGCTGGGATATTCTTTTACGCACCCCGGAAGAAGAAGAAATTCTTCGAATCGGGAGTGTGGGACTCGCTGAGTAACCAGTATACCCACTAAGCCCAGCGCATCCCTCGTCATCCTTAGATGATATCACTAGTGGGTCCCATTTCGCATTCCACTCTAGTGACCCGGATGATGCCGACTATGCACGTAGACTACCTGTCTGTAGACTCAATAAACTGTAGTTTATAGAGGGGAATCATGGAGCTCATATGTGCGTCTATTGCCACCCCGTCTCCTTCGACGGAGAGGGAGGGCATCAGCCGCATCCTCCAATTGCGTCCTTCAGCGAGATGACACAAAAGAAGGCAATTCCCTTCCCATCCAAATTCACTTGTGAGCTCACAAACACATCGATTATACTCTCCACTGAGAGAGGGACCGCTGACTAACCAAGGAAACCTCCGACCAAGGAGTTCATCCGCCCTATTTTGAGAAGAGCCCACAAGAAACTCAGTCGGGTGTACATTTTTTTCTCATCGTCTTTACAATGCATTTGTGATATATTCTAAATCGATTAGAGTAATTCATTTACACCGACAATTTTTTATTTTCTAAATCACGGATCGTCGCACCGGAAAGTAAATTTATGCTTAATGGTATGTCTTTGTTGGGTAGAGTGGTAACTACCTATATGCGAAGTCTAAGGGACTCGAACCTGGGATCTCTGCTAGTGAAGTAAGTGCTCACACCAATATGCCAGCGAATATGTAAAACATATAGCCGAATTTACATAAGACGGACAGGTACACGTGAGTAGCGTCACTCACGGATTCTTCCGTTGATGGATGATGGACACCGCAATAGTACGGAACAGCATACACAAATGAAACTACAATATTTCCTTATGTGATTAAAGGCTTGACAACATGCTTTTATACTTTAAAACCACCGTATATAAGAGGAGACTAACTAAATAAATTAGCGTTTCGGAAATAGGTCGTCTTATCACTTTAAAGCCACTTCTTCCAAATAAACGCAAAGAAGAAGACATAGTTAACATTACAAAGGTAGCTGACGGAATATATATAATACGACCCGTATAAAAAATTTCATACATATATGTAAATATATGAAAATAAAATTGTGATTTTTCCACAATAACTAGCTGCAGTATACAGGTAGATAAAGCTGTCCCTAAATATATAAATAAAGTTTTTACCACATGCGTACCAAGTACACATGACAGAAGTGAAACTTCTTGGTCAAACTAATATTTAAGTCCTGTTTATATTTATAGGAATCTAAAAACTTTAGATATGCGAGACTTAGAGGGAGGGAAAAAGGAACATATGTCAGGAATTTAATTGTCATTCAAATATTAAAAGTGTCGAAAATTAAAACAAATAATTTATTGAAATCTCAAATGACGAATTGTAAATAACAATGCCACGTGTTTTTTGTAAAACGAGTTAGCATAGAAATCGTCGTGACAATAATTACAAGTATCATCTGTAAAAAAATTACCCTCATGCGCCTAAAGAAGTTTCACTTCAGAGTTTTAGATATGGATCAGCAAAATAGGTATTTTCTCGAGCTTTAAAAATGTGAGATTATGTACTTTTTGAAATATGACTTATTTCTTAGAAATCTAGTGATATAATGAACATTTGAGTGAGTTTCGTCCGTACCTGTGAATGTCAAGAATAGAAATTATTATAAAACACTGTTACTGGTGGTGTTGCCGACAATAGTTCCAATCCCGGATCAAATCTGTTACTCAACAGATTGGATTGTCAATCTAAATTATTCTTAAAGCTACCTCAAGATATACATTAAAATTATCAAATCATTCAAGTCATTTAAGAAGTATCTAGTAGAATTATATATAAATATAAAGCAAATTTCAATTTGTCAAATAATTTTGGTGGCATGAAAAGTGCTAGTTCTTTTTCATAAAAAAATAGTTAAATAAATAATAGTATTCGATGCCCCAACCTAGGTCCAGGGTTCGAATTCCGAAAGAGTAAATTCATAGTTTCATTTTCTTATTGAGATTAAAACTAGTAGCTGGTTTCGATCCTGACTTTTCCCACCCTAACATCAAAGACGTGTTGTAAGCAAAAAAAGTCTTTGCCGTTCCGGTATACTTTCTTTTCTGTATATACTCACTGACACAATATTTTACTATTAGCTAATTGTCAACCCAATCTAGCAACGAGATTATTATATAAAAAAACTAGATGATGTAAAGAAATGTTCTACGACTTGAAGTCGCTATTATAATATAATAATTTTAAGTTTTTTATCCGCATTTATTACATAGTAATTAAGCTATCAGTATGCTTGTTACATTCGCTTTATGATCAACAAGTAGCGATGACAGGTTCATCAATTAGAGGCGTTTGAACTTTATCTAACGAACTCGCTCTATCCTATTTGGTGCTTAAGTATACTTTTTTTTTATTGGAAACGCACTATCCATATTATTTTATATAACAAAATCCACTGCAGTATACATCTGTCTGTTTGTTATAAAATCAAAAAGTACTGAACAGATTTTCATGCGGCTTTCTCCAATAAATAGATGAAACGTATGTTTTATATTAATCGCTTGGAAATGTAGGAAAAACACGACCCACCTTGCACTTTTAATTAAAAACGCTGCCTAATCCTTTACAGATATAACAAAACGATGTATAAAAGGATTATTCTTATTAAATAGATCTACAAAAATAGTGCAGGTGGCATATATCTACCTTATAAGGATAACTCGCTACATCTATTTTTATCTTTTAAAATGTGGTAATTGTTAAGTTATTCAGACGAACACAGTATTAATCCTTATCGACTTAAATATGTTAGTAGCCTTGAGCATTTTATGCACATTAATATGATCTGTTACATCACATAACTTAAATATTTTATCTGCTATCATTTCATAATAAATCTGCAATCCTACGACTAGGATCCTACCTATCCTTGTAGGCAGTGGAAAGCCAGGCGGGTCGCTAGTATTTTATGTTATAATTTATTCACATAGCATTTCAAATAACAGAACCGGAAAATATTGTCTGTCCAGTAGCAATGAGCAAGATTAATACACTTTTTTTGTGGTTAGGATTATATTAACGGTGATTACTGATGAATAGGTTGGTTGTAAAAAATCTTTTATCCTGTAACTAAAGCTCAGTACATACTGTTTGATAATCTATTGACTAGTTTTTAATTTCTTGAAGGGTTGCCTGGCAAAGATTGCTTCAAGCAATAAGACCGCCCTTGCACATAGGTTAATCTATTCATTAATTAAGTTCCATAATATATTGTAGATTCTTTTTATATTCAGTTTGGAAAATAATATATCTATGTATAGATAGATCTATTATTTATACAATAGATATAATATTAATATGCAATTATTGAAGTATATATTTGTACGTGTGTGTGACTGAACTTTTTTTAACCGTTTGAGCGGATTTTGATGAGCTTTTAGTGTGTGCTTAGGTGTATTTAAGATTTTTTTTGAATCGGAAACTACACCGGTGACACCGCTTTAAACATATAGTACACATATAAATTAAGTTAACAAGTTCAAAAACGTGAAAAATAGAGATAAAGATCCTAAAAATATGAGCGATAACTCAATCGATTCGGATTCACCTAAATTTTTAAACATTACATTTTGCAATGGTTATAAAAAATCATGTTTAACAAATTTTTAATGCGAGATCTTATGAAGTATATACGAGTATATCTTAAGGGCTCTACTAAGTTTAAAATTTATAGGCCAATTATTTATACCTTTTATACCATTATTTATGTCAACTGAGATTCGGAAAAATTTGTTATTTAACAAAGGAATAAGTTTTGGAAAAATTTTGATAAAACTTTTTTCCTAAGGGGCTCGATTCATTCAAGTGTTAAGAAGATAGTAGGATATTTAATAGGATAGGATAGGCCGTAACAGCCGCGCGGAGCCCTATTTTCAATGCCAAATTAGAATTATAAATAATCTACATAGAGTTTTGGGGATTAAGGCACTTTATTGGAAATTCCCTCTTCTTTAAAAATTTTAAATTTCAAAATTGCTTAAATATTATAATTTTTAAAGTTATTAACAAAAAACTAAAAACAATTTTTTTGTCTTATTTTGTTAATTCAATTGCAATTTTATGCAAATACCTGCACCGAAATCCTTCAGAAACATTTTTCTATGGATGATTCCGAAACGCATAAGCAATCGCTAATATTTTTAGAACCTTTATCTCTATTTTTCACGTTTTTGACTTGTTGATTAGACTAAAAAGATACCTATTGATTTTTCGACCCATATCTAGTAGCTTTTTTCAATGAAATTGTTTAATTTACTATGTCCAATATAGTTAATGAAATCGCAGTTTGAATATCTTAAGAGGATTAAAAGGATGAATATGAGAATGAAAATTTGTTAAATCTTATACTAAATTTACCAGTGTTTTTTTAGTCAATTATAATCACGTTAGTCAACGAGCTTGTTAGTTAATTTTTAATAATAAACAGCGAAGATCCTTTATTTTCATTACCTTTGCAAACGTTTAAATGTGAACTAGTCATAAACAAATAAATATGCGTAATAACTCATTGTAAATAGCAGTTATTCTATTTGGTCATTTGATACGCAAAAAATAAAGTATATTGACCCAAAGTAAAGACACTGTGTTTCGTTCATGATGAATATGTTTTGTTGCAAAGATTGTGACGAGATAAGTGAAATACATTGAAACAGATAAACAAACATACCTACTCAAATCATTACTTGTTTATCTTGGCAATTTTTTCTTTACGATGTTTATCCATGTATCAATGAGTACTTTTGTTATGTACCTCTACATACTTATTATGGTATAAGTTCTCACTTCGGCTACATCAATAACCCTGACTGAGTTTGTTATGGGTTCTACTCAAAATAGGACATGAAAGAACTTTCATAGTTTTAGAGTTTAAACCATTTTTAATACATTAGAAATAGCATGGATAATAACTATATTTGACTGTTCAACAGTGCTGTAAAAGCTTACCTCAATAAAAAGAAATTGAGTTGATTTGTTGCAATATCATTTTATATCTGACAGCATTCATAAAAACATAAACTCCTTTAGATCGCCTGGAACAGTTTTGATTGAAATGAAATGAAATTTGTTTATTGAACAAGTAACATTGTATCTTAAAATATAGGCAACGATGACACTGCAAAAGTAAAAAACTGCGTTGCAAACGTCAACGGCAAATCTTCGCAAACTATTTATAAAAAAAATAATACAATTGATTCTTATTACTATGAAGTTTCTGTGTGTGAATATATCTATATATATCTATCTATGTATATATAAGAGAAGAATAATGCGTAGAGACTTGAAATTCGGTAGGAATATTCCTTTTGCAGAGTAGAGGTCAGCTAAGAACGGATTTTGCGATATTCCACCCGCAAGGAGGTTTGGGGTAGTGTTATACGTACGTTTCTTATTTATAAAACAACTTGCCCAAACGAATGATAATACTACCCAAAAAACAATCCACGCAGACGAAGTCGCGGGTTCAGCTAGTATATATATATATATAAGAGATATCCAGGTATCTATTGACTCATCACAATAACTCTGGAGCAATAAGGCGTAGAGACTTGAAATTTGGTACGTATATTCCTTTTGCTGAGTAGAGGTCATCTAAGAAAGGATTTTGCGAAATTCCATCCGCAAGGGTTGCGGAGGTGGTTATTAAAAAATCAAAAAATTCCACCTTAACATTTACATACATATAATTCTTCTATACAAGTAAATGTGATTGTACTCATCCTAAACCATTGCACATATTTTGACGAATTGTGTGTGATTTTAGATACATTACATATACAAGGAATCGAGAACAGCGCGAGTTATATCACCGAGCACAGCTCAAAGATATATATTATACAAAGGGATTTAAAAATTTTATAAAGATTATTTTCTGATACATATATATTCTTCAGTTTAAAATATTTGCGATATGGAAGTTAGAATCGTGTATTCATCTATTTGATCAACAAAGCAATCCGTTTTGTAATTTCATAACTGGAAAACTGACTCGATAGATTGCATGAGATAGTTTCCAGTTATTTCATACGTTAGTCTGTAACAAACGCTGAAATGGAATAAATAACTAACGGTCTTCTTGGCGCAACAATCATATTTATTTTTTAACAATACATTCGATGAAATCTTTACATATATTTATTCGCTTATTTATACGTTTATATTGGTAGGGCAGTAACTAGACACGACCGAAGCCACATATGAGTCCAAATTTATTATATTCTCACTGCTAGGATTCGACTTGCCATACCGTTTGTATGGGAACTTATCAGTTGTCTTGTTAAAGAAGATTGTGTTAAGGATTGTGTGTGTGTGTGTGTGTGTGTGTGTGTGTGTGTGTGTGTGTGTGTGTGTGTGTGTGTGTGTGTGTGAAAGTGAATCTCCTGAATTTTCTTGAGTAAGGATTCGTTCCTTCGGGATTCCTTATGACAAAAATAGGAAAGAGCATCATTTCGACATAAATTCTTTTAACCGCGATAGTCTAACTTATCCTCTGTAGCACAAATATATCTATATATATGTTTAGCAAGAATTTCAACCCAAGAATCTTACCAACAAAATGAAAATGAGACAAAGTAACAGCATAACATGCTTCGACGCAGGTGAAATACCTTTTAAATTATATGACTGTATAATTTTTTTCTTAGAAATGTTAAGGAAAATTTGTCCTGCGTAGTAAATACACGGAAAAAAAATATTCAAATGACGTTGTCAATAGTGAATACTTAGAAGTGTTAGTAATTACGTATCCTCCCTTCTTTAATGTAAGTTTAGTGGAGTTTATTTTGCCTTCCTGGCAAAGGTAATCTTTTCTAGATATGTATTTTTTTTATAATTTAAGATTACAGTCTAGCCTAACAGACTAATTAGTAATAATACTTTGACCTAATCTACTTAATATGTACTTGTATTGACTAAGTCTAGAGCCCAACGACTATGCTTAGCTTACTATAATGTATATTAAATCACACTGTTCTTGAGTTCTTGGATATGTAAATAAAGAAAATTATATTTTCTAAGCTAACCTAGGAAGTTGTGTGTACTTAATGATGTTTTATTTAACCAAATATTTACCATCTAAAACTAAATCTGCGTTTATGTTCCATAATTGTGTCATTCATGTGAAGTGTCATTATTTTAAAAGTTGATTTTAAGGAGAGTAACTACTGAGTACTTTGTCAGTATCTTCCAGAATCAACCTTCTGAAGTAGCGGGCGTGGCCACTGTAGAGGCGATCCGCCCTCACCTGGAACAATGGCTTTCCAGGAAGCACGGGTCGCTCACCTACAGATTGGTGCAGGTTCTGACCGGACACGGATCTTTCGGAAAGTTTCTGCACAGAATTGGTCGCGAAGAGTCTCCGGTCTGCCATGAGTGTGGTGCTGCCATCGATTCGGCACAGCATACATTGGGAGATTATGCAGCCTGGGAACCTCAGCGTCACCTCTTGGTTGCGCTGATCGGCGTGGACCTCTCATTGGTCAGCGTTGTAGGCGCGATGGTTTCTAGTGAGAGGTGCTGGGCGAGGGTGGCCCTCTTCTGTTAGACGATCATCTCACTGAAGGAGGCCCACGAACGAGAGAGGGAGATTGCAATGGATGCTCCCTCATACTGCCGGAGGAGGTGGGCTACGAGGTAGCGTCTGTTAGCGTAAGCCCTTCCGCCGTCGAGATCCTCAGCCGGATTCATCCGGGACACCAGCTATGAATGCGAAATTTGAACCACTGGTGCTTCATTCATGGATGAAGGGTTCCGCTGGGTTTTTGTGGGTATTGCGAGGCCTACTTATTCACCACACTCCTGAGACACGGTCGGGGCCAGTGCATTAAAGCATTACCCAGCAAAAAAAAAAGTATCAACCCTCAGAGTCGATGGTGTAAATTCATTACCGATGGAGAGAGACTTGACGATTTAATAACGCTTATGAGACCTACTTGGTTTAAAAAAATACTAGGTTTAAAAAAATGTATAATTTACATATTAGCAGTGTGTGAGTCTTATCTTTGTATAATACATGGTATTCTTCTAATTCAGATTAAAATTCATATAATTTACTTCCTATATACAGGTTACTGTGGTGTTTATATATTTATTAGATTTTTGCCATTTAATAACGTAAAAGTATTAAGTGAACTCAATAATTATAAGCATATCAGTAATGATTAATATCAAATTAATTGATTTATTATAAAAGCTTAGGTATTATAATATTTTCTTACAAAAAAAAAATTTGGAATTTCCTTTTTAACATAGGTTTTTTCAAGAAAGGCAGTAAATTATTATAGATTTCTACTGCCATAAGGCTGTTTTAATAGGTGGTGCTTATATCCTGGGAAGGTTTCGCTTATCTTGATCAATTTTAAATAGAATTGGATTTTGGGTAACAATTATAATTATTTCATGTATATTTAAATATATTCTGTCTGTGCCCCATTGGTCTTGTGGTTAGCATGTTCGACTACAGACATGAGGTCCTGGCTTCGAGGCCCGGGTAGGGCCAGTTCAAAATCGAGTGAGGTTTTTATTTAGATTTTCTCAACATTTTCCCGAAGTTGAGAAAAATTTGGAGGTGTGATCCACCCCGTGCCTCGGGTAGCACGAAATCCATTGGTCCTGCGCCTGACCTCTCTCTCCGATCGTGTCGGACTGCTGTCACGTCGCACTATGAGATCGCAGGAATAGAGAGTACACTTGAGTACACAGTAGAGCAGCGTGGTTGGTCTATACTCTAAAAACCCTCTCTCATATAAGCGAGGAGGCCTGTGCCCAGCAGTGGGCCGTTAATGGGCTGCCCTTATATTCTTTCTGTACTTTTTGAAATACTTCAACAATTGTGACAGTCATAAAGAAATTAATATAAAACTAATAGGAAACAATTATTTCTACGAGATATCTTATAAATATTGTCTATGGTTTCAGGTACTGGTGGAATACCTCAAACAGCTGAGAAAGCGGCATTGGTTCAAACGGTATGTACACAAAAACTGGACCACACGAAGTTCATAGAAATGAAAGCCAAGTTTAACTGGTGTAATTGATATTACTGAGAAATCATTTGACGTAATGTGACAATGAGATTGACTGCAGCAAAACAATCTTTGTAGTTATTACTTGCAAACTAGACCACGTAGAATAATTTCATTTGTTTCCTTTAAAAATCTATCACAAGAGGTTCAGTATTCAAAATTTAGTTATTTCAAGTATGTACCCGTTCTTATGTAAGTAATTTTAAAAGAATTAATAATAGGATATTAATCCAGATAATACAAGGTTTTCTTGATTAGTATACTTTGAAAATATCGATAAAACAAAATTTTTACATAAAATCATGATGATGCTATGCTTCTCATTGTATCATAGTGTTTATTGCGATATATTTGGTTTTTAATTCGTCACTTTAAAGAAAAAGACCAAACCTTTAAACCAGTCTTCAGTTGCATATCACAATAATCCTCGAGATATCCCCGTTAATATACCACAGGTCATATTTTCTGTTAATATGCCATCATGTGTCACAAACTATTGATTGGATTTCCCCGCCTATTATACCACAGATTATAATATTTTCTGTAACCTGTCTCACAGACTAATGCTTTCCAAATTTCATAGGTTAGCTTGACTTGTTTAAAAAAATAAAAATAATTATTATACAAGGTATTTTAAGATTAAAACGATTCACAAATTGCTCATTGTTGTAATGAGATGAAAAATTTAATAGATCTAAATTTAATATGCAATAATTACTAATTTAACAAATAGAAAGACAGAAAATAGCTTTATTCGGTGCATAGGCGCAATTATATGATATAAAAATTTGTGAAAAACATGCATTGAGTAATTGCACTACATTGAAACCACAACTAATGGTTTAAATGCTGTGCAACCCCCACCCATATCCGAAAAGGCAGAACAGCTCGGTATTGCTGTGTGCCAGATGCCAGATTGCTGCAGCCCTATGGCCTAGTCTCACGTCATGGGCAGAGCATCAGCCGGTTAACTAGTAACTATTAAAAAAAAAACAAAAAATATAAAAACAAATCTTAACCTAGATTACTAACTATATGAAATTATTAGAGTTGGCAGAGAATAGACTTACGTAAAAGTATCAAACTGGGAGAATTAAAATAATTTTAAAACTAAATATTAAATATTCCAAATAGATATTAAGGTGAAAAATACAAACGATTTTTACTTTTTTACTTATAAGTTCGAATTTAATCATATTTCAGTAAAGGCGAATTTGCATTTTAAATACTGTGAGAAATCGTAAGATGTATCTATTTTGTATTGTCTTATCTTAGTGCTAACATTTGCAAAAGTACGCTGAAATCGTACAACTTTCATGTAACATTCGTATCATATGGAATATCTTAAAGTGAAATGAAAGCACATTATTCAAATTCTCATGAAAGGTCCTGCGACAAACTTGGCATTTCACTTTATGGGTCACACGATGCATTCTCGTATAAAGTTCATATCACATTGAATATGTTATTACCTTTACTTGTAGTAATCTTATCAAAATCATAAAGCAAATCTGTCTATATTGCCTTAATTTGTTGAAGGTACCACTTTGTTTTAAATCCTTTCGTAATCCTATCAGAAGTTGGATAATACATTGTTTTTTCCAATCCATCATTGTGCTTTTCGGTGAAGGAAACTTTCACATTCTGGGAGTCATTCTGAGTCTATCATCTAAAAACCCTTTCTCTTATGAGTATCGACTAACAATGGGACGTTAAAGGCTACTATTTGGCTTAATTGTAAAAATTTGTGGCAAGCAATAATAAGTATATGTCCTTTTTTCTATTAATAAGTTAATTTGATTGGGAATTGTGTACTTAAATTCGAGGGATTTTCACTATTCAATTTATAAGATCGGAAATATTGTCTATTTACTACATAATATAATACGTATTCATCGATTTGTATAAAAAGGACATCCTACTCAGTTTGTTATGGGTTCTTCTAAGAACAGAGTAAAAATTAGTAAGTAGCAGCGCATTAAGGTCCCATTCCAATTCAAAAATCAATATTAAGTTTTCTATTTAAGATTTTCTCAATATTTTGCCCGAAATTGGGAAATTGGCGGTGTGATCCACCCCCGTGCCTCGGAGAGCACGTTAAGCCGTCGGTCCTGCGTCTGATCTCTCTCCGGTCGTGTCGGATACCCGTCACATCGGACGATGAGAGTGAAGGAATAGAGAGTGCACTCGTGTACTATGCCTGCCCATCCGCAGTGGAGCAGCGTGGTGGGTCTATGCCCTAAAAACCCTCGCTCCTCGGAATAAGGAGGCCTGTGCTCAGTAGTGGCACGTTAATGGGCTGCTACTTACTTACTTACTAAGGTCCCACTACTGGACACATGCCTCCTCGCTCAAATGAGAGAAGGTGTTTAGAGCATAGACCCACCACGCTGCCCCACTGCGGATTGGCAGGTATAGTACTCATGTGTACTCTCTATTCTTTCACTCTCATAGTCCGACGTAACGGTAATCCGACACGACCGGAGAGAGAGTTCACGCGCAGGACTGACCTCTTAACGTGCTCTCCGAGGCACGGAGTGGGTCACACCGCCAAATTTTTCCCAACTTCGGGCAAATATTGAGAAAATCTTAATAGAAAGCTCAATATCGATTTAGAACTGGCCCGACCCGGGACTCGAACCCAGGACATGCTAACCACTAGACTAATAAGGCAGTCAAATAACAGACTACGACCCTTATAACCTTACCTTTTATGTCATTATTCTAATGTCATCATCATGTGTACATTGCAATTAAAATATTGAAAAGATACTATATTGGATGATTCAAATGTACTGTAACAGTCAATATATTTTAGGATATTAATCCCTGTTCTTGATTTCATCTAAAAACATAAATGATTATTTAAAAAAAACTTTTTAATACGTTCTAAACGTATGCTTAAGACACAAAATATTCTGCCAGTAACACGAAAAAATTCCTTGCAGGTAAAAGAAATAAGAAAAGTTATGTACAAACAAGTAATTTTAATTTTGCCGTATTTATAACCAGTGCCTAGTCAATGTTGTTTTTATCAAACATGTAAAGGATACGTTTAATGTAGCAGAGCCTTTAGTATGTAAATTGTGACATGTCTCATATAATTTTTGCCCACCTTGCAATCTTGGTAGCGATAAATTTCAGTTTTATTGAATTTGAAACATTATCAGTATCAATTTACGATATTTAGTAAATACATTTTCTGAAAAGAAGTTACCAATTGTATTTTTGAAATATTATGATGAAAAATCTTACCACAAGGCAATTGTGTAATTAGCTATCCCCTTTTATTATCCAGAATCAATAAACGATAAATTGTACTATTTATTCATTCATTTCCTATCCTAAATCTACCTGAATTCAAATATGTTAATACAGTTTATTTTTTATATCAAGTCAGATCAGTCAGCAGCTTATTAACGGCCCACTGATAGGCACAGTCCTCTTCACTGTTAGGAGTGAGGGTTTTAAGATCATAGATCCACCACGCTGCTCCACTGTGGTTTGGCAACCTACACATATCCCAGAATTACTCCTGGGATATGCAAGTTCTCTCACGATTGTCCATCACTAGGCCGTCATATATTGGCCTATTTTTTTATTATTTTTTTTTCATTCTTCCCAAGCAACGATACTTTCCCAGAGGGTGCTTAGTCAGATAATCTGTCCGGTTACTAACTAAGCATACGGGTAAGCGAACCTGTCTGCCTCGAGCTATTATTACAGCTCTTCACTCTCCTCTCCGCGGCAGTAATATCCTATACCTAACTCTAATGCTCTCCAAAACTCCTCTTGTACCATATACCGAAGCTTTCCTATACAACTCCCATACCGATAAATGGCGGTATATCCATTCCTCGCTGACCTAAATGTCAAAGACTGATAACGGGCAGCAGCGATATCTAGGCTATGCTCGGAGTTTCTCTATGTGATCAAATCAGAAATGAGGAGATCCGTAGCAGAACCAAAGTCACCGATATAGCCCTAAGAATCGCAAATCTGAAGTGGCAATGGGCGGGGCACATGGTACCACGGACTGATGGACGTTGGGGCTGAAGGTGCAGGAGTGGCGACCCCGCACCGGGTGGCGCAGCGTAGGGATACCCTCAACAAGGTGGACCGACGATATCAAGAGGGTCGCCGTCAGCCGCTGGAGACAGGCGGCGCAAGATCGGCCCTCGTGAACATCATTACGCCTATGTCCAGCAGTGGACGTCCATCGGTTGAAGCGACGAAGCTACGATATGCATCATTTCATCCAAACACTCATCAGAAAATATTGGAAGTAGTTTTCCTAAGATTTTGTTCCTAACAGAGTTAAACATGACACTATCTTATAACAGATTCGAAAGAAAAGTTGTTTTTTTTTTTAATTTACAACACTCTATTAAAGTTCAAACGATGCAATCATTACTAACTATATACAACAGTTGGGTCCTTGTTCTCTTCAATTACAATTACAATCAACTACATGAACTTATAATGTAAAGTAATCAGCATTTGCCTCAAGCAAGCACTGTATGTTATTATCGGTAGTTAGAAGAACATTGGGAGAAATAAATTTGTTTACGGCTAACCATTTTGTATAACGGTTAAGATTTAAGTGAATACATTGGCTCTTATTTAAATACTATACCCATATTGCTGCTTAAGAATACTACACGAATACTAGAAAAATTTGAAATAACTCATTTTACAGTTAAACCAATGATATAATGACAATTTGCGGTGCAGCAGCGTTATTTTTGCTAATTAGAATAAGTGCTTTTAACACAAGAATACATAAACTTCGAAGAAGCTACTCTTACGAGGAAAAGCGTTTAAAATTAAACAAAATATAGAAATCAAGTTCCGATGGAATGACATTTTACCACGGTGTTATTTTTGTCAACGTGAATATAAGTTTTTTTTTTTATATAATAAGGATTCGTTTGAAAGAGTACCATTTCTCTCAGAATTGCTGTGAATAACACTGGCTTTCGCAGTTTATTTATTGCACCAGATGTCTACATATTCTTTATTATTATTAGTATTTTATTTCTTTCAAATTATACATACATTCCCTTCGGGGTAGGCAGCGACCACGTCCTTCCACTTGCCACGATCCTTGCATATGTCCTTCGCTTCTTTCATTCTAATTAAACCTTTCATACAAGTTCGTCGGTTTAGAGTACTCTTGGCCTGGCCCTTATTTAAAATGTCCTGGATTTTGTCCAGGAACGTTCGCCTTGGTCTTCCCCTTCCAACTTTCCCGTTCACTCTTTACTCATAAATCCTTTTAGTCAGTCTCCTTTCATTCATACATCTTCTTTTATACCACATCGTTCTCTTATAACACTACTTCTTACTCTGTCTCTCAATTTCAATCCACTCATACTTTTCAACGCTCTCATCTCTACCGGATTTATTTTACTATTGTGATTCTTCTGCCATACCCAACTTTCAAATTATACTAAAGCATATATTTATATCTGGCACTGTTCTGCCACATTGATTTATTAAATAAGTATCAACTTTTACAAAGGTTTTCTGGTAGAGATTGCTTGCAACAGCAAGATCGCCTTTGTATGCTCCTAGCTTTTTATTCTTAGTGTTGTATTTCCTGTATGTGTTTGTGTGGAATAAAGTGTTTCTATCTATCTTTCTATAAGGTTTTCATACATTAAAATATAGATAATTATGGATTATTCTATATATTAATATTTGGAAAATGTTGTATTTTGTGATTGTTTATCCAAAGCAAAGATGAGCTACAAATAAAACGATTTAAAATTTTTGTCTTAGAGTAAAGTTTATTGATAAACTCCAGAGTAGACGCACTAAATTTAGCAGCAAATAAACAAGTAAAAATATTTAATTGAGCGGCAGCTGATCTTGTACATTTGTATGTTGATTCAGCGGTGGCTACTTGAATTTATGTTCATGATATTCTTGCAGTAGGTGGCCGCCAATAGTGTGGTTTAAAGGCGAACTCACAAGGAATATGCGCTAGCGATTCATTTACTACAAAAATTATTGAATTAATCGATGCTGAAACATTAAGATGGGTATATAAAATCAATTTCAATTATATACTCTGTTTTAATTTTATTTTAAGCTAGCTGTTCCTCACAGCGTCGCTAACGTAGTTCCAAATCCTGTGGAAATATTGTTTTAATAGGTCTTAATGAGTATCTGAGTTGCTATAAGTGTTGTGTGTGTGTTGTTTATTTTGATCAACCAACCATGACTTGTGTTTTTTTAGTTATATGTTTAATGAAACGAGCACATTATTTTTATTTAACCTATATGGTTGGATGGTTTCAATATTTATAACGGACGGAGGCAGATACAATTTTCGTGTATATAGATGATGTTTATTACCTTATGACTTAATATTTTGTTAACAATTAAAACGTTGAATGTAGATACATCTTCTTCCTCCAATTCTAGTTATCTGTAAGACTTCTTTTGTATTTAAAATTTTGTGAAATATTCTGTTTTATTTTAGATAATTAAAAATATTTTATCAATACTTTATGTATCTTAACTGTTATATCCTTCGTGTGTTACTCTTATAAGTAAAATAAGGATTGGAAATCTTCAAAGATTTATTTAGCTCGCTTCAGCCTATGAATATTACATATAACCTTAAGGATATCGAAGTGTGCTAAGTTGCATTCCACTAACACCACAGTGCATCAAAGCTGCAACTGTTTTTGCTTCTCAACCCCTACTATGGATTCCAGATATTCAAGAATTCAATCCTAAATTCTTCTTATATTTTTTTCCTTTTTATGTGTTTATGTGATTGAACTCCTCGTTATTGACTACACTGACTATAATAACATTTTTGGTACGTTCAGGTAGATTCAAGAATGGTTTAGTTTCATAATTCCATCTGATAAATAATGGATATCCCCATATTTTCAACATTGGGAGCTACTTGGGCGACACCACCGAAAACAGATGTAAATGTACAGATTAAAGATGACCAAGTTAATAATTTGATCCAATTTATTGACAAATAAAATCAAACCTCAACTTATTATTTTAAAGTACATTTTTTAATATAAAAAAATTATCTAAAAAGTAAGGAGTTATTAATTACCAACTTTAGTATAGATAATTAAAGTAATAATATATTATTACTTTAATAAATACGAAGAGCTTTTTAATAAAAATTTAGCTTAAACATTCGAAATTTGGTGTAATAATCTTTTATAACCATATGAAAAAATTTTGCATTTTTCTATCTATAAAGTGTGTAGACAAACTAGCAAACATCGACCAGGAAAGAATCTAGGGAATTATTCTGAGCTATAGATAGCTCTTAAGCAGCACAACTTGCTTGCAAAATGGGGCCTTAATAGGTCATCTTACTTAAAATTATAAAACAATATATTAGCTGAAATAATATAATATATGCCAAAATATCCCATAACTTTCCATGTTTTATAATGTAATGTAATGTAAAATAAACTAAATATCAACTAAAACAACCAAAAAAATAATGAATAACGAAAGGAAAAAAATCATGTTAGGGGACGTAATTTCTTACATTTATAAATATCTCAAGCTTCGATGAAAGCTGCTTATTATCGTTATGTTAACAAATTATGTTATTACACAGTTATATTTCATCTAAATGGGAGTTTAAGCGATTCAGGCGTGGACTTGTATTATTAATTAAAAAGATTCCGATCTTTGCCATGTTTATAATGATTTACGTACAATCTTATTTGTTATTTAAATTACGAAAGTTTCTTTATTTATACTTTACTGTAGCTCAATGCCCAATAAGAATGGTATTTCTCGTTCGTCTCGAAATTGCAGCATAAAAATAATATTCATGAATTTACAGAAAGTCGGCAGTGTTTTTTATATGGAACTATTAGTGAAATCAATATTATTTGATAATAATATTAAACATAGGAATATAACCCTTTCTATCTTTTACATTTAACGCAAAAATAGCTGATATAGTGCTTCAGTTTTTGTTAATATAGTGATATAGATTTTGGAGACGGACGCGAAAAGAAAAATTATGGGTTTGAAATATCAGATAAAAATGTGTGTTAAAATCTGTCATTTTTCACCGGGCTATGAAATCTGTATCATTGTACTGGTAAGCTAAGATGAACATTCATATAATGTTTTCTATTAGGGCATTTCCACTAAAGTAAAGACTTATCCGCCCAAGTCTTTCTTACCGTTCATATCTTCAGAGTAGCAATATTTTCAATTTTTTCGCCCACTGTGTTAAACAGTAGTACCCAAAAGTCGGTTTAGTGGTAAATAAGAAAGTTTTCGCTTGCAGTTAGTATTGCACTATTAACCTAGCGCATCTCGTCTGCGGTTAGTGGCTAACAAAAATATATGTCACACAAGAATATTGTGTATATACTATTAATAGCGAACTGCTAAAAATAACCAGAAAGTTATACAGAAAATTCTGTTAACTAAAATAATCGATGAAAAAGCTAAGTCGTGTAAAAATTTAAAAAGACGGACATTTGAATAATTCGTTGTTTTCTAAGAATTTATATAGAAAAGGAAAAACTAATACTAAAACTAAATAAAAAGACCGAGGTAATGATTGTTGATCGTGTAAGCGACAATGCGCGAGAGGTGACAGAAATGGCGTAATATAACCTGTCCAATCTTACATTTACCCTGGGGCTCCAATATCAAACAACGGCGAATCCATTGACGAAGTCAAACGAAGGTTGGCTATTTGAACGGCGATGGACAAGATATTGAGATGAAGAAAATATTGAGGAATCGAAATATCACTAAAATCACGAAATATAGACTCGTGAGGACACTTATCTTTCCCACTCTATCCGCTGTTGAGACGTGGACACTGCGAGATGAGGCAGACAGAAAATAGATATTCTAGAGATGTGGTACTGGACAAGAATGCTTGGGGTTTCTTGGAGCGAGTGTCGTACGAACGTCTCGATACTTCAAGGACTCAGCATCAAGCATCGTTCAATCTTTTTAGAACAATCTCGTATTCTCGACGTGACAACCAGTCCATCTAACACCTCGTGGTTCAAGGAAAAGTGGAAGGCACCAGACCACGCGGGAGTTCATCCACTCAATGGACAGACCAAATCAAATCTGCACTGGGATGTTCAATGAACGAATGCAGCAGGATGACCTGAAGTGGGGAAAGATGCCGAGCGGTCGTTCTGCGTATAAAATCTGCCCCCTTCTTTACTTCATGATGGTCATGACTGCACTATCAAAAGCGCAACGAACAAGAAGAAGAGAAAGATATAGCAAAAAAAATGATGCTAGTATTTCTATGTTAAGATCATTAGGATATTTAACTGGGAATAAGGCTCTGGAACTCAATGACCACTTACATATTCAAGTATGACCCTGGACCATTCCTAATCAAAAGAAGACTAAAAATGTATTAATTATCTAACGCCAAAAGTGTTATTGTATATTTTAATCTCTATAATATTTTCTACGTACTCTTATGGATATCCATAGTACATACGAACATACTTATCTATGTATGTATTTTATAAAACACAGATTTAGCACCTACACCACTTGTCGATTAAATGTCCTACTTTTAGGGTTCCTGGAAGAGATCTCTCATAAAGGATAAGGTGTCCTTTGTATACTAATTGTAATGTTTATTTTTAATTTAGGAATTAAGTGGTGCGTTAATAAATATTTGTTTAAAAATAATTCACGTTGTCATTAAAGATTATAGATTATTTGCACTAAGCAAAAATATATGATTCATTATATTATATTATTCAATATAGCACGTAGGAGTTAATACAACAATAGACTAAATAATAACATTCTAATTAAATGTCTAATTAAATCGAACAGTATATAATATACGTACAAAGCCATACGATGAAGAAGAAACAATAAAAACCATAGTCCCATAATTATATGATATAGCTTGTATTGTTATCGCATTCACAGTTCATCACACACAAATTCGCACGCACATATTGACAGTGACATTATTTGTATATGATAAAGTCGCACGCACAAACACATATAAATAGACACATATACACAAAAAGACGCGCGCGCGCACACGCACACACACACAGAGAGAGAGAGAGAGAGAAAGAGAGAGAGACACACACGTGATCACACTGACGGACACACGCACTCTCTCTCTCTCTCTCTCTCTCTTTCTGACACCTATTTTTTAAAACAATACAGAATTAAATTAACCTATAAGTAGGTATTATTAGATAACATATATTTTTTTTATTTAAGAGTAATGATTTTGTGAAAATAGAATAAATGTATAAAATCAAATAAATAAATTAATTCCCAAATACACATTCTCATATTATTACATATCAATAATTCTTGGTTCTCATAAAACGAATACCGCCGTTATCTTAAATCTTATAGTAACTTTACCTTTACTGAGTTAAATATAATAATATAACAGAAAGCATTCAGTTGAACTGCAGTAATCTAACTGTAAATTTAACTAATCAAGGCGTAATCTACCCTTTAGCTTTGTGTATCGCAGTTGTAAATGCGTGATTTGTAAGGTGCTAACTATTAAGCGTAATGAGCTTAGGAAACGCAAATTATTATGCGTCTCTATAATCTATAAATATATATAAAACAAAATGTTATATGTTACTTGCACAAACTATTATATAAACAACTCACGAAAAGCTGGAGTTATTTTGGCGACCTCTGAAGTTTTTGCCTCCACCGAATACAAAACAACGGCTAAAATATTGGAAAAATTCTCGTAAAAACATTACGAAATCTCGAAAACTATTAGCCCCATGGACTTAAAATTTGGCATTTATATTTATTTTTATAATTATTCTTTTGCTAATATTGGCGTTTATTAAGAACGGATTTCCCTGTATTTTTACGACATTGGGAATTAATTATACAGGTAACATTGCGAGTTACAGCTTGTCTTATATCTATAAAAAAATGAGCCCTTATTTTTTATGTCACGGGACAAAGAGTGAAAGGCTGGACATATTTCGCTAATTCTTTTTTGTTGTATTTGTTTTAGTCACGAAAAGGTGCTTATGAAAGAAAAAAATAAGAATATTGCGTAAAACATCAGATATTTTAAATGAAATCAAAATATTTTTATTCAAGTAGGCATATTACAGCACTTTTGAATCGTTAAATAATAATTTTTTCCCACTCTAATTCTAATGTACGTCGGATGATGGTACTCAAGAATGACTTAAAATCTAAAGTTACGAGGGTTCCTTCGCGCCCTGATCTGAGGAGAGCTCACAACAAACTAAGTCGGGTATTTTGTATTTTTTTTGTTTACCATCAACATTACAATATCATATTAGTCTTATATATTTCAATTCAAATTAGAGCAATTCGTTCACGCGAATTATGCAAGCAACTTTTTTTTAAAGACTTTGAATTTATTAATGTCAATGTCTAAAACCTATTGTGGGAATTTATTATAGAAACGTATACAATTACCCTAAGAAAATTAAACCACCATACTAACCTTTTGTCTACTAACAGTGCTTTTGACAATACACTTTTTTTAATGTAACATATATGGCATAACGGCGACTGCCTCATTGGTCTAGTGGTTAGCATGTTCGACTACAGACATGAGGTCCTGGGTTCGAGTCCCGGGTCGGGCCAATTCAAAAATCAATATTGAGTTTTCTATTAAGATTTTCTCAATATTTGCCCGAAGTTGGGAAGTTGGCGGTGTGATCCACCCCCGTGCCTCGGAGAGCACGTTAAGCCGTCGGTCCTGCGCCTGATCTCTCTCCGGTCGTGTCGGATTCCCGTCACATCGGACTATGAGAGTGAAGGAATAGAGAGTGCACTTGTGTACTATGCCTGCCAATCCGCAGTGGAGCAGCGTGGTGGGTCTATGCTCTAAAAACCCTCTCTCACATGAGCGAGGAGGCCTGTGCACAGCAGTGGGACGTTAATGAGCTGCTACTTACTTACTTACTTACTATATGGCGTTTGACATAATTATTAGCAATTGACAGAATGCGCACTGTTAATAAATAAACAAAATATTATATATGCATTTACTAAATATTACAAAATATAAATATAGATGCATAAATCGCAATGGAGTCGCTAAGGGTTGGTGGTATGTCGTGGAATACGAAGAATGTTGTGGTTAAGTTACAATAATAGAATAAACATTGTGTTTGAAGTAAAGCCTCAATTTTTACTAATGAAAAGCGTTATTAGCGTCACGAAGGTGTGCAGCGTTGTCTATTCAAATTTTGTTGGAAACTTAGGTAGTTTTAATATTCACAAATAACATGTGGTATTTTAATTTGCAATTCGTTGTTTGAGATTTCAGTAAATTATGTGTATTAATTTTCGACACTTTTAATATTTTAATGACCATTAAATTCCTAACATATCTTTTTTTTCCCCGCCGTCGTAAGTCTCGGAAATCTAAGGTTCTAGATTTGTATAAATATAACAAGACTTAAAAATTTGTTTGGCAAAGAAGTTTCACTTTTGACATGTGTACTTTTTACGCATGCAATTTTAATTTATTTTATTTATTATACCAATTCGAATTGCATATCCGTAGTTAAGACAAAATAAAGTCAGTAAGTCATTTACAAAATTAAACTAAAGTTAAAAGTATATAGCTGTCTATTTAACTTCCACTGCTGGGCACTTAATGCACCACACTGTTCCATTGCGAATTGGTTATGTATGTCCTTAAATTGCTTAAGATATATGGAGGCTTCCTCGCGATGTTTTTTTCCACAGGAAACTACAAAGATGAATTTTAATCAACTATAAGATCCATAAGCTTTCCAAAGATAACTTAGTATACCCAGGAGTTTTAAGAACTCATGTGTCTATCCATGGAACTGTCAAGGTTTTCCTTGACAGTTCAATTGGTCTGATTCTGGACTTGTGGCTCAGGGAGCCTTCGGCCACACCTAATTACTAACCTACCAGCAAAGACGTGTCATCAAGCAAAAAACATGTATACTTATCTATTAGCCCATGATGGGTCTTGTTGTTCAAAGTTATATATATGTGATACTGTACCAGTCAGTGCTGATTGCAATATACGGAATTCTTGTTATTGTCTCATAAATCTGTCTATAATAATTAACTTTACATGAATTAGATATGGTACATTTTAACCCGTAGGAAGTGGCGAGATACATATTAAGTTAAACGAATGGACTTTCTAAAGGGCGGCTGATAAACTAATGATTTATTATATCGTTGGCCAGATTGCAAACCGCTTAGTAAAATATTATGAAGGTGTTTAAATACGCAGTCTATTTTTAACAATATATATACCCTACCTTACCCTGGAGCTGGCGCTTACCTCGAGAAAAGGATCAGCTTAGCTATCCAAGGAGGTAATGTTGCCAGCATTTTACGAACACACCCTATGGACAACAATTTAAATACGGCTTATTATTTGATTTAATTATATTTTTTCTTTTCCTTGTATGTAATTGAGTAAATGTACTTTTATTTAGTTTATATATTCAATTGTTTTGATATTTATAATTTTAAATTCACAACTTTTATATAATTAAACGGTTTTAGTGAACGGTTTTAGTGAAAATAACGATAACAATAATGTAGATCATGGGAAAATCTGTTTTTTTATAGAAGAGCCACAAATGTTATGAGGATATTGGTGCGGGCCACAAATGTTCTGACGATAATGGTGCGACACATAAATGTCATGACGATATCGGTGCGAATCACAAATTTTATAAGGATATTGAAGGGTGCCACAAATGTTATGAGGATATTGCTGCAGGCCACAAATTTTATAAGGATATTGAAGAGTGCCACAAATGTTATGAGGATAAAGGTGCGGGCCACAAATGTTATGATGATATTGGTGCGACACATAAATGTCTTGACGATATCGGTGCAAACCACAAATTTTATAAGGATATTGAAGGGTGCCACAAATGTTATGAGCATATTGGTGCGACACATAAATGTCATGACGATATCAGTGTGAACCACAAATTTAATAGGGATATTGAAGGTTGCCAGAAATGTTATGAGAATTTTGGTGCAGGCCACAAATGTTATGACGATATTGGTGCGACACATAAATGTCATGACGATATCGGTGCGAATCACAAATTTTACAAGGATATTTAAGGGTGCCACAAATGTTATGAGGATATTGGTGCGGGCCACAAATGTTATGACGATATTGGTGCGACACATAAATGTCATGACGATATCGGTGGCAATCATAAATTTTATAGGGATATTGAAGGGTGCCACAAATATTATGAGGATATTGGTGCGACACATAAATGTCATGACGATATCGGTGCGTATCACAAATTTTATAAAGATATTGAAGGGTGCCACAAATGTTATGATAATATTGGTGCGGGCCACAAATGTTATGACGATATTGGTGCGACACATAAATGTTATGACGATATCGGTGTGAACCACAAATTTTATAGGGATATTGAAGGGTGCCACAAATTTTATGAGGATATTGATGCGGACCACAAATGTTATGACGATATTGGTGCGACACATAAATGTCATGACGATATCGGTGTGAATCACAAATGTTATGAGGATACTGGTATCATGACTTACCACCAGGTGGGATAACAGTAAGTCGTTGACCTATCAGTAATGGGTATAAGACAAGTCACCCCTTATTTTAATTGTTCTAGTATTTTAATATCTGTTCTACTATTCTATAGTCCAACAAATCATCATTAAAACCGGTCCAGCCATTTTTGTTTTATAGATATAGTAATTAATTCGACTTTGTTTTCTGTATATAGATATTAACGATTTGCCCCGGCTTTGTATGGGTAATATTATGCTTTTAAGTTTTGCACACAATAGGATTGCATCAGCTGGATACGTAGAACATGTGGATTAGATTTAAATGTTATACCATATGTTCAATAAAAAGCACAATATTTGTATACAACATTGATAACTTCTGCATGATTACGATCTGCATCAAGCAAGTCTTGATATTTTTGGCGCGAAGTAATTTTTTCTGTAAATTCTAAGATTTACATCATATGGTGTAAATGTACATAAGAATGCGCCTGATAAGCTTAAGCTTAACTAATGTATAACTTATGGAATAATATTAATAACACAGAAATTGGATAACACATCATTACATTAGGTATGACGAGCAAAAAATGATGTGTTGGAAGTAATTCTGTGGAGAAAATCTAAAATTAATGATTTCCTTAATTTGCGGTTAGCCAAGGTTGACCTTGGGCAATTATATTATTTAAGATGATTTAGAAAAAAAAGGCGTGCTGTGATTTATGTTTTATTATAATTCTCGACAGCTTGGTGTCCTCGGCATGCTTTGTAGGCCACTTAGTGATAAGCCCGCCCGTTGCATCTTGTTTTTCTCTTTTTTCTTTGCTTTTAAACCAAAACTTAAAAATAATAAGGCTACTTCCGCTGAAATCAATCTGTTTAGCAACAAAGAATTGTTTTTCTGTAAAGCTTTTCTGTTCTTATGAACAATTTTAGAATAAAGGGTTACTACTTTACTTACCAGCCTATGTAATATACACTACACGTCGTCCCCATATTCCCGTGAGATCGGGAACTACGCTGTTAAGATCACGGGGAAAATTTAGTAGAATATAAACACAAATTGTTTCTATGCATATGCTCTATAACAGCGGTCGGGGAACCGGTAAATTACCCACAAATGGGGTATAAAATGAAATTTTTGGGGGTAAAAATGAAACTTTAAGTAAAAAGTATTTATTTTTAATTTGTTTCATGTTTTTATTCTTATTATTGTTTATACCGCCATTATGGGACCTACAAATGAATATGTTTATTTAAATCTTTTTTTTTTCGTGAAAAAGAAACTTGCTTTTCTGACGAAAATGATATTTTTTTTAATCTAATACCTATAAAATGAATAATATATATATATTTTAGAATTTTAAAACTTTATTCTTAAAATAAAATTCTGTTTGATGTAACTATAATCTATTTATATTCCCGAAAAAAATCATTTAAATTAAAAAGCCTTTTTTAAGGTAGCTTTATATAAAATTTAAACTGTTTTTTTTTTTGTCTAATAACACAAAAAACATATTACATATATTACTATTATCACCGTTATGTATTACTAGGTATTACTTTGATAACTTGAATAAATGATGTTTAAATTAATTTTTTACTATGGTTTTCTTTTCAAAATTATCAATGGGGCTATAATATGAAAGATGCGATTTCGGTTTTTTTTGCTCTTTGCTATGGGGTAATATCTTACTTACATAAATATATTTTGGGGTAATAATTAAAAAAGTTGCGCTGCCCTTTTGGTTTTTAAACCACTAAACCGATTTACCATAAACTAGATATATAAAAAGGCACATGATACGAAGACAGTTGAAGATACTCAATCAAAAACTATGTTTTAAAATGTTTCCCCATATACCGACGGGGTTGGGGAGTGACACTACGAGCAACCAACTAGTATTTCATGGAATTATAATTTAATAGTTTAATCATATTTTAAATAAGCTTGCTTTCCTATTATTTCATTACGTACATAGCTATATTATAAGCCATTACTTACAGCGATATTGCGACAAACAACGCCGTAAGTCATGGGAAAAATTCAATTGATAAATATAAAAGTAGCTAAGCAAGTGTACTGCTTATGTTGAGCATTAATGATAAATGATCAATATCCGGATTCAATTAAATTATAATCAGTGCAGTATCTTACCTATGGGAAAGTATTTTTAATAGGAGAGAGAATTACGAGTTAAGAGCACAGTGTTCCATTGGTAGTAGGTACTGTAAACGTACTCCAAAAATTGTCTTCCTCTTTTTAAATAATTATTAAAAAAAAGTTAAAAGTGCGTGCGTACACAGTACATATATTAGAAGTGAAGCTTCTTTGGTAAACAAATTTTCAGTCTTGTTTATATTTATACAAATGTAAAACTTACGATTTCCGAGACTTAGAGGGAGGGAAATAGGAAGATATATTAGGAATTTAATGAATTTAATTGTCATATCATATATCATTAAATATTAAAAGTATCGAAAATCAATACAAACAAAATATTGAAATCTCAAATGACGAATTGTAAATAAAAATTTTGTCAATATTAGAAATTATTAATTAAATTTTGTTTTGGGATTTAAATTTTAGAAAAGAGAATTTAAGAAATTTTTTTATTTTATATTTTATGAAAAATAGTATATTAAATTACTAAATGACGAGTGGCTAATCAAAATGCTACATGTTATTTGTAAATATTAAAACTGTAAAAATATTATAAATATAAAAACGCAGCACATCTTCGTGACGCTAACCACGTGTTTCATCCGCAATAATTTTACCCTCATGCGCCTAAAGAAGTTTCATTTCAATAATATATATTTTCAATTCCGTTATAAGACAAATTGTATTTAGACATTTAGACAAATAGTCTAGGTCGGACCTGACAAAAGATTTCAGCCGTGGCTAGTTACCACTAGCAAATAAGGAAAGCCAAAGAAAGCATTTGCGTTCTGGTACGATATTGTGTAGATATCATTACAGAGGTAATTCACATGTGTTTATTTTCTTAGACTGTATTATAACTTACCATCGGGTAGGGTCCCAAAACCACAGCGACATCCTATGGTGTCCCTGGTCGGAGGTGATCTTTCACTACCAAGTATAGTAAGCGCCATACTTGATAGTGAGATAGGATGGAATGCAGTGGCCTCATTTTTTTGAAGGAGGCAATGGAGCGAGAACGGGAAGCCGCAGCAGATGCCGCTCCCCTTCGCAGGAGGATACTGGGCGGCAGGAGGCGTCTTTACCAACTCCCTCTTGTCTCCTCCTTGAACATCCACAATAGGTGTCATGTCCCTGACATGCACAAGGGAGCCTCTGACATTCCAATTTAGGGTGAGAAGGGTGACGCTGGGTTTTAGTGGGTATTCTGACCTTGTCGGCGAGTCCTTCACTACCTGCCTCTTGGCAGGGGTGCATAAAAGCATTTCCCCGCGGAAAAAAGTGTTCCAAGTAAGCGCGAATCTATCACGAATAAAAAAAATCGTATAAGTTTAATATGAAAGTACATTCTTTTACATTTCAATTTGTTATAACAACAATGTTAGGTTTTATTCATAATCTTTTTTAATTATACATCAAATATTCCAAAGCCTTTTTTAAAAACAGCAGAATCCGAAATATGCTACATATTTGTGTATTAATAATTACGAAATAAATATTTCGATCGGTTCCTAATTTTTTTGCCGACCTGTAAAAATGTTATAATCATATATACAATATTATATATTAACTGCAAATTCGCTTAAATTAGTTTGTGTTGAAAGTGCATCTTGCTGTCTGCTAATAGGATTTCATTTGAGTGTGATCTCACCTTTTAGTACCTAGTGAAGACATTTTGCGTGGAGAAACGTGCTAACCTTTTAATTATTCACTTTTGTAATAAACATGGACATTGTTCACATCTATTTATCATCTGTTCTGATAATAGAGTTTCTCTTGTAATTTAAAACTGAAGCCTTCCACCGGATCCTTAACTCAAGAATTTTAAACTATTACACATAATTTACCATTCTTTAATTTTAATAACGATAAGCGATTAAACACTGTGAGCTACTAAACTTATAAAATAAATAAATCTTTTTTGTGTCAACGATCCCCTGGCTATATTGACAAAATTAATGAAAAGACTATGCTTCAAGTTAATTTTGAATATGTTTGAAGATATTGTAATCAGTGAGTGAGTTTTTTTTTCGCTGGGAAATGCTTTTTCGCACGTCAGATGGAGTTAACCTCCATCTGGTAGTGCGGGACTCTCTGACTGCACCAGAATACCCAGTAAATTCCAGCGGAACCCTCTTCATGCTAGGGGCCAAATGTTCGCTGACGCATTCAGTTCTGGCACTCCAGATGAATCCGACTCAAAAGTTCAAGGAATGGGGAGCAAACGGTTAAAACTGCATCTTCTCTCCGGCGGCTGGGAGGAGCATCGACCGCAATCTCCCTTTGCCTCTTTAATGCCTCCTTCTGCAAGATGACGTTTCCAACCAGCGGCACCAAATGACGGCGCTGTGGTCCCCGAGCCGGGCATTCTGCCAGAGTGTGGTGCGCCGTATCGACAACTACTCTGCACTCGCGGCAATGACTGACTCCACACAGCCCACAACCTGGCGCAGGTACCAAAACATCCGTGTCCGGTTAGAACCTGCACCAACCAATAGGAAAAACAAACCGTGCCCCCTAGAAAATCTACCATCCAAATAGGGAGGGATCGCCGCAACAGTGGCCACGCCCGCTTCAGGAGAGCTGGTTCTCTTTCCATCTTTCAATCAGGGCCCTTTCGGATAGACTGGTATCAGGCCTCCATTCGCCTCTGTTCCTTGCAGCTGCTCGATACACTCAGTGAGTGAGTGAGTTAGTTGTCTAAAAATATCTTTGTATTGCCTGTCTAATCCATTCGGTTGGAAGGTTTCACAGTCTAGATAGAAACATTTTTGTTTTTTTATATAAGTATATGGCATGGCTTCACTTTAAATAAATTCAGTGTGTGTAATGCCCTAATATATCGAAATGTTTTTGTATAAAGTATATATATCAAGTCAATAGTTATCGCTCATTAAATTACGATAAGCATGAGATTAGATTCGGATCACATACCGATGAGGGTGTCGTTGATCTCAAATTATTAAGATACTTTTACATTGTCAGAAAAAAAAAACATCTTTTTGTATTATAACCTTTGAATTATAACCACATACACACATTTCGTTATATTTATATAACTGTGTATGTGTTAATACTAATAATAAATAAAAAAATATATAATGAGTAATAAGAATACAAAAGAAATAAAAATACATAGATGTATATTTATTATGTGTGTGTGTGTATGTCACTGAATTCCCCCTCAACGTTTGGACCGGTTTTTTTTCAAATTGTGTCGTCAGGTGGTTTACCCAATTGATGTGCCTTAAACTGATTTTATTCTAAAAACAATAATGAAAGTAGGTCTAGGACCATTTCGACTCAGGGTCTGGTCATTTATTCACTAAGATCTTCAAAACTCCGGAACGATGAATAAGTAAGTCCTTTTCCAATGTTGACGAGCATTAATTACAGATTTCTCCATATTCCTACGGGATCACAACGCGAATCCGTCAGGAACAGTTAACTTTAATGAAACAATTACGGCTTTCCTTTTTGGCCATGGAACGAAGCCTTCCTTCTTTAATTTATATATATTATAGGCTCTTTTACCGACATAATAATAATTAATCGATAAATAATCACCATAAAGGCAATGTGAAAGGGTCTTTTGAGTTATGGCCGTTAGTCAAATTAGTGTTTAAAGCAAAAAGTATTGATGACAGTAATCCGATGTAAATACACTTTTATCGGTGGTTTGAGATTAATATAATTACAAGTGGCTCGGATACTCGTTATATATTATACTATCTATTTAATGTTTCGCTCTTTAGTCTCGACGTGTTATTAAGAATGTATTCGCGAGATAATTGAGGATGAATAAGTATTTAAGACATCGCCTTTAAGCATAATCATCGTTTTTATTGCATTTTTCCGTTATCTCTTTTAATAGTTAAAATAGTTTTTATTAAACGAAAATTTTTAAAGGTCAATACCAACACGCAGATTTGACTGAGCTTGTAACGCCTTGAATATTTTGAAATTTTAATCATACATACATAGCAACACGCCTCATTCCCAAAGGGATAGGCAGCAACCACGTCTTTCAACTTGCCACCATCCTTGCATATCTCCTTCGCTTCTTTCATTCTCATTAAACCTTTCATACAAGTTCGTCGGTTTAGAGTACTCTTGACCTGGCCCTTATTTAAAATGTCCTGGATTTGGTTCAGGAACGAAAGCCTTGGTCTTCCCCTTCCAACTTTCCCGTTCGCCCTTGACTCTCTCTACGTGCTAAAACCATCTAAGCATTCCTTTCTCAATTTTAGTCACTACATCTTCTATTATACCACAACGATCTCTTATCACTCTATTTAATCATAGAATCTCTTTATTAAACAAATTGGTTTTAATTGTCGCTGGAAATGTGTTACCACAATAGGACACTGCATAAACCTTTGTGTTTTCTATACCTAAAGTTTAATTTGTTTTATGATTTTAAGGAATAGGAAAGAAGAGCACGAACTTGGGTATGGTACCGTATTAAAGAGGGGCGGGGAATTGATCTTATAGCTAAAACCAAAGGTTGTCAAAATAAGGCCGCCCTAATATTCTGTTATTTTGTTTTACATTGCATTTTTGCTGTGCAATAAAAGAATATATAAGATAATCCTTTGGTTTAGACTGTTTGTAATCTAGTCTTTAAGTTAGACTAAAATTTACATCCCTTTTCGCCCTTTAAGGATGTCTATCTACAAATGCACCCATCATCCCTTAGATTGAATTAAAATAAAGCAGTTTCACGTTGACTGGATCCCTTAGTCGAATAAATCCGACTTTACTCGAACTAGCAATACGGCTTCGCTGAACGTTATGGCTCCTTCTCATTTCACTTCAATAAATACGTATAAAAATACGCAGTCTTATTATTTTTCTACAAACTCATTCGTACCATTAGATACACACCGCAAACGTACGTATGTGGTTTTGGTTTCAAATCTAATTTTCTCATTACCCTTGCATACATTTTCTTCGGTTTAATGGAATATTTATGTTGTTCTTACATTAACGTTGCATTCATTTTTTCTTTCATCTTAATATAGGTTTGATATAAATGAATATTCTACGAGACTAGTTATGTAAATATTGGAACTATTTTTAAATTCTCTTTCCTCGATTCAATGTGCACTTAAAAATGGACACTTTACTTTATTTAGCTTATTGCCATCCACATCTGCTTTTTTGCATTCAGATTGACAGTTATTGACACTATTAAAGTCATGCTAGGAACTGCTAGTCTATATATATAAAACACAATAATTCTGTATAATAATCCCAAATCGTTACTGTAGTTTTCTTACTGCTACAAATTTAAAGAATTTATAATTTAAATAATTCACGCAATGAGAAAATTGAATTTAAAAAATGTACAGCTTTTATGAATCGTAGCCATATTTTCAATGATAGTCAATGATGATGTTATCAAACAAGGACTTGAATTTTACCATTTCCTTCGCGCTCTGTTCTGTGACCTACAACGAGTATCCTTTTTTAAACATCAATACTCCTATATAAATTAAATTAAATTTATTTCAGTTAGAACATTTCATTAATTCAATAATAATTTTGAATGTATTAAGTAACAATAACTCTAAACTCTATTAAGTGGCAAAACTCTAAACGTCTTTTGAAAGTTTAATATAGAAATGGTATTTGCAACAATTTTATTTTTTTCTTAAAAGTAGTAGGAAGTAAACATGAAAATTTTTAAAAGTTAGCGAGCTAAAAAATTATTTATGCTTATCCATACCATTAAACAAACAGTATTCATCAAAGCCCTGATATGATCAGTAATCAAATCACATTACCTCTCTTCGTATCAATTTTCATTGCCAACATTTTTAATAAGCGATACCTGTCCACAACGATGAAATGGATGCCCCATTAATCAAATAAAATGATACTCTATGATGGAATGTTTACATTAAACTTGTAATGGATTAAAAAAACTAAAGCTGAGCAACGTGTGTGACATGTTTTACCGCCTATGGAGAATATCTTTTATTGCTGACATTAGCGCTGGACTATAATCTCACCTGATAATAAGTGATGATAAAGTCTAAAACACTAGCGCACTAACCTGGTAAGAAGTAACTTACTTTTATAGTTTAGGAAGTCATAATTTCTGATTGTTACATGTATAATACAAGGAGAAACGAAAAACTACGATCAGACTTCTTAAGACTAGCTAAGACAAGGAAATCCTTTATAGGCAATGGGATTTGCTTTTATAATAAAATCCCAAGCATAAAAGGGGCTGCCGGATCCAAAATTTAGCATGGTTATTAAAAAAATCCTTATAGAGAAGGCCTACTATAGTATAGGTGACCTTATTGATGACAAACGCATCTGGACTTAGCTGATAGTGGCATATTATGGTGTAAACATTTTAATAATAATTGCAATGATTTTTTGTGTATATATTTATGGTAATAATTTATAATAATAGCTGTGTAAAAGTTTGACGTTCATAAGTGCTGCTTTGCAGCCTAAATAGAAAAAGAAAATAATAAATATATAAATATCCAGATCGCATTTTTTTGCTTAACAAAGATGCTGCTAGGTATTTGACAGCCCTTTTTTACGCTGGGAAATGCATTTACGCGCCCTAACATAACAGTCATCGGTTGGGAGTGCCAGATTCACTAGAACGAACACGAACCAGAATACCCACTAAAACCCCGCGAAACCCTCTAGATTCTTTACATAGCATACAATTTATGAAGTTCGCTAGCGAGAAATCACCACCCGTTAGCGGCACCAAATGCTGTCGGTCAACTAACCAGGTCGGGCACACTGCTACCCGTATCGACTGCAGTACCACACTGTTGGCAGGCGTATGTTACTTTACACCTAACAATATGTTACAAGTGTACCAAAGCAACCGTGACCGGTAAGCATCTGCACCAACTTGTAAGAGAGTCTACCCATGTCTCCTACATAGACGACAACTCAAATAGGTGTACCATACAGTATCGTGGTGATAATTCCTGCATATAACCTTCGGCTACAGCCCACCAACGATGGGTATCAGCCGTCCTAATACGCAAGCTTTATTGATGAGCAGAGGGGTGAGCAGTTCTGCCAGTATTTGACGGCCTCGCTGGCGTAGTAGTTCAAGCACGCGTTTTGTTAGCATAGGGTTCAGTCTGCGGTCTCTAGTGGGAGATGTTGAGAGGAAGTGGCCTAATTCTCCGACCCTGTAATCTCGCTAAAGGAGGCCTATAAGCGAGAGAGGAAGAATACTGTAGACGCTCCTTTTACCGCTAAAGGAAGCAAAATAATAAGGGGGCACATGTTCGCGCACCTGCTCCCACCTCCAAGAACTCATCTAGAACCCGAATCTGAACCTCTGATGTATTACTTACTGAAGGAGGGTTCCACTAGATTTTTGTGGGTATTGCGAGGCCTCCTCCATTACCGAATCTCATACTCCTGATCCCATTCAGGTCGGGATAAGCATCTAAGCCTCTTACCAGCTTAGCGCGCTTCCATGTTATACTGTATCGCTTACCATCATTTAAGATTACTGTCAAGCACTAATCTGTCAATATTATATAAAATATATATATGTAAAACGCTTTTTCTTTTACAATCTGGGTTATGTAATAAAAATGTTTTCTTGTTTTCATTACAAAACGGCAGCACTTATTAAATACCTCATACATTTCGGATAAGATTCTTTGCGGCGACGTAAAAGTTACACATAAATTAATTGCCATTAAACATCTTGTTATTTTGAGAATGCTTTTCCTCTAATTTGTACAATCATGTATGTAACGAGTTGAAATTGTCCCAATTACTGACAACACATATAATAAAAAATTTATATGGTTATAAAACTGACGGGTGTAATTAAGTGCGTGTACTTTTAACGAAATGGTAAATATTTCGACTTCGTTTTGTATATTTATATCACCTGTACGCGTCATGTTTAAAGATTTGATGAAACTTGTAATCGGCTGAACAGAATTTGATGAAATTTCTTGTGTTACTTAGGTGGTTTCAAGAACCGTTCAGTATAGCGGATTATCCCATATTTCCACGGGATCTAGAGTTACACTAGTGATACCACCGGGAACATTTAGTGATATATCGAAACTGATACGAAAACAAATAATATATCTTTTTGGTTAGTAGGTTAAATCTCAAAAATGAATGGGTCAGTTTTGATGGAACTTTCATAGATTAGGTACAATAGTAGAAATTTTATTAGAGAGAGCGAAATTTGAATATACTTCTTTATAGTTGTAGAGTTAATGTTGTAATAAACACACACACGCACACACAATGTTGTTGTAATAAACACACACACACACACACACACACACACACACACACACACACGCGCACACACACACACACACACACACACACACACACACACACACACACACACACACACACACACAAATAAAATTCTCCATTCTGTCTGTTAGTCTCGCAAAAAACTCAAAATTTACTGATTTTCATGCATGCATGAGGGGAGGAGATATTTTATTAATTTAATGAATGTAATTGTCATTAAAATATTAAAAGTGTCAAAAATTAATACAAATAATTTATGCAAATCTCAAATGACAAATTGTAAATAAAAATGCCACGTGAATTTAGGTATGAAATACCATAAAAAACTTAACGACCT
The DNA here is from genome assembly GCA_015832385.1 of Elymnias hypermnestra. NCBI lineage: Eukaryota > Metazoa > Arthropoda > Insecta > Lepidoptera > Nymphalidae > Elymnias > Elymnias hypermnestra. Next base: position 1,096,968 of record JACTOM010000060.1, on the reverse strand, counting down.
TCGACTCAACACACGCACCGTTAGTAACGGTCACTTTGTAACTGATTTATTATAAGTTATTTCTATTGTCTGGTGTGATATCTACGCATATTTTGTTACGACAGTTACCGAGAAGCGAAATAGATAATACACATTATGTCTTAAAAGGACAGAGATGCTTATATTATCATTTCGTGCATAGTAACCGTTTTAGACATATTGAGGAAAGCCTTTCAGTAACCTTCAGCTCTTCTAAAATTGAGATATGCTTTCTGTGTGCAGAATACCATATTTAAATATACCATAAAAGCGTCTACTCGTCGCCTATTAATATAGACTTGAGTGTCCAAGCTTCTGAAACATAGAATAATCGAAAAAACTAAGATCGTAAATGAATCAATAAATAAATTAAATGAATTCCCACGCTATCTAGCAGTTGTTACACTAATACATAAAAAGAAAATTTTAAATATTTTGTAAGAACTTTAAATAGATGACGCTATATAAGTTTTACCTAATAAAATTGGATAAACGCAATAATATTTGAAGAAACTGTATTAAGATAAAGTATCATCGAAATACAAATTCAAATACATCTTTTTACACCAAGTATTATTTCGATAATTTAATTAATGTTTGAATAAATTGTATTAACAACACAAGTTTTACCATTAAAATAGTGGATTTGGCCTTGAGTAAGTGAATAAAAAACGTATTTTATTAACCGATGAATAATTGTAAAAAGATAAACAAATGTGTTCTTATATATAAAATTTCAACATGATAGTGTGTAAGCTAATAGTAGATATTGAAAAGACACTATTTTCTTTACATATAACAAATGAATAAAAAATCTCAATGACATTATTAACGACTCGCCGTATCCTACAAGGCCTTATCTAATAAACTAGATAGTCCATCGCCGGATGTAAAAGTATCGGTTGTCTATTTTTTATTCTTATAAGAAACTTTTCAAGCGGCGCTATGTGAACCAAAGATAAATCTAGAAATAATTCCTTTTATATATCTACCTTTTTTAGTTATTTAAAAGTACTAAGTAAACCCAGTCACGTTTTTCTATCGATTGGTCTGATAATATTTCGACGCCAGGAATTTCCTTAGTTCGATTAAATAATTTTTTCACGAATTTGGTTAATCTTTAATATTTATATAAAAAAACTTGTTAGAATTACCTTTTTATACGATAAAATGCTTGCTCTTTAGTTTTCATATTACTCTTCTGCGCAATATTTTATCTATTTAAGAAACAAGCTTGCTCAAATAAACAAATTTCTTTTGAACGAAATACTCATATAAAAATAAGCCGAATTCTAGGCCATCAAGCAAATTTTTTTAAATTATTTAAAAGGAAATTTTTAAATCATTTACGAGAACTTTCGAAATATGGCGCTGTTACTGAAAATAATAATATTTGCACACTGTATTAATATCAAGTGATAAATAAAGAAGTAGTTTAAGAATCAAAGTAAATAAAATAAGTCATTTTTTCTGTCACTAAACGATTGAAATTAAAATATATATGTCGGAGAATAAGAGAGACAAGGAGAGAAGCATAAAGCATAGAGGCGTAGGGTTCTCCGCAAACATCATTAATGGCTTCCATAATTTCCATTTCCATACTGGGTCAATGTTGGTGCAATCAAACACTTTATTAATTAACTCAGATTATAATGTTCTACCACTTTATTTTCCCGATATCAATTTACACAAACTCATTAATAATAATAATAGCTAGGAACGCGATAATTTCAAAAGTCGACCGCACTGGCGGGCCTTTACCCGAGAAATACCGAGAGACGCGCGCCGGCCTACCACTTATATTACACAGACTATTGCATACGGACCAGCGAACCACAGGCTATTGCACTCCGACATATATTTATGTGTGTGTTTTTAAAAATTACGTGTTTGTATTCTAGGGAGAGAGTTGTTTTAATATATAAAATAAACTTGTAATGCATTATTTTAGCATGAAGAAGGTTCACAAATTTGTTTGGCTGAGCATACGCATTTTTAATAAGATACCCGAATCACTGTTGGGTTTGCCTCCACATAGTTTTAAGAAATATGCCAAAAACATACTTTTAGAAAAGGTATATAATAATGTTGAAGATTATTTAAGCGACAAAGATGTTTGGACTTCATTCCAGTTGTTCATAAAAGCTAAACACATTCTAACATACAAAACTATATTTAAAAGAGCAACCGTTGAGTTTCTTGCTGGTTTCTTCTCAGCGGAATCAACTTTCCGAACAAGTGGTAGATTTATTACCAAAGGACAGGCTACTAACGATTCAAAAGTGCTCTTTGAGCCTACTTGTAATAGGAATTAAAAATATCCGAAATAGAAATTGTTCATACACTCTCCATTGGTTTCCTACATCTGTATAAAAAGCTAGTTTTGCTGTTTTATTTAATAAAGTACTTAAGTTCTCTATGTGCAGACATTTGTAAAATAAATTACCTTTGAAATGGACTCCTGTAACAAGCATAAGTAATGACTACAAATAGTTTTTGTTTGTTTGCGTCGTTTGTTTGCCAACAGCGAATCGATTAGCACTGCTAGTGGCATCCCGTAATTTATCACAGTCCACCGAGCGATTGAAAAATAGAAAACGTACAGACACATGTGAAATATTATGACTAACAGTAAGTGTAGTCATTTCTTACTCTCATTATAGCCTTGTTTTATATTTTTAATTTGCAGTATAAGCAGCTCACAACTTTACTGGCTCAGATGTTAATTATATATAACAAGATTGATTGAAATGCACTAAGTACTTTCAAAAGAGTTGAGTTTCTCGTGAATTACGTTAAGACTTATACCAATACCCAAAAACAATTCTTAAATTTTTTGTGTAAAATACCCCAAATGTGTCGTTAAAGAGGTCATTGGAACATAGTTGATGTTATAAAAAAATAAATTAAATACTTTGTATCACGAAATCTATACAATAATAGGATTTGGTAAATCAGATTTCGAAAACACTATTGAAATTGTTACACTCGTCACTTAACCAAAATTACACAGATAAAGTTAAAATTAAATCAATTATGAGCTCATACATCCTTTATTTTCCTATTAAGTTAGGCTACAGGAATAAGGTGGAATAACTGTTATTGATGTTGGCAGGATTTTATATTTTTTAACTGAAAATCAATATTATTGCATACTAACTTCACAATAAAAACCAGGTTCACATATTTTTGGCTAGTGAACAATAATAATTATACTTAATAAGATTTTTCTCTTTTTCAGATTAATCAAGATGAAACTTACAACTCTTCTACCAATTCTAGTGCTGTTCACCGTGGTATTACAAGCTCAAAGCGCGCCTTCTAGAAGATCACGTGCTGCCGCGATACCTGACAAAAATGAAACTGGACGAGAAAGTAAACTTGAAGATGTGTTCAAAGATTCGACAACAAAAGCACCAGAACCAACACACAGGAGAAATAAAGCACTAAACCTATTTGGCGGATATTATCCTTCTTTCTTATCTTCTGGTCTTGATTATTCTGAAGATGATGATGACGTCACTTTTTCCGTAAATGATGACCGCTTTAATGAGGACGATCTGTCTCGGACTATTCCTAATTCTAAACGACGTCAACAAAACAAGAAGAAGAACGGCGGAGGAGACTCGTATCCAAACGACAGTTTAAACTCTCTCCAGTATGATAATTCGCCTATATTTTACATAAGGTTACCACCTACTCCATATATGTTTGTGCCAGGCTTAGGCTATGTATCGCAACCACCAACCATTGGCCCACCAATGGCACCTATGCTACCCCAGGGAGTTCCAGGCCAAGTAACCGACCCATTCATCAATCTTCCAATAGACTTCGTCTCCAATGGTAAACCAACAGGAGTCTACCAATGGAGCGGTGCTGGCGGTTTCCCCCCACCTCCACAAATGCCTGTAGATCCCTATGGCTTTGGACCTTCACAGCCTATAATGCCACAACGTCCAAGCTTTAATGCGCCGGCATATTCTAAACCTAAACCAACTCCCACAAATTCTAAGGTGACCAACCTAAAAGGACCATATATTTTCAATGGTAAACCAGGAGACAGCGTTTATGTACTTAGAGATACATATAATTCAATATATTCCGACGCTTTACAAAACTTTTATCCTTAAGAACTTTGTATGGTACTTTAGGAAATAATAATGACTCGTATCGAGTCGTGGTTTGAATAGATTTTTTTACAACCAGACACAATTGCCCTTAGTGTTACGCAGGAAGTAGTGTAATATAAATAAATATAATTGGATAAAGATCCGTTTTCCAACAACCATGTTTGCCTAATATTATACATTTGATAATTATTGTCTATGTTTCTTATCCATTAGGAATATTAAGCTGCAAATATTTGTTATTCAGAAGCTTTCATATGGACAATTTAAATTATTATTATAGGAGCCAGCACATCACTGTAATAGTTTTTCAATATATATTTTTTTACTCAGAACCTATACTAAATTGATTATTCATAAGGATAATGTGTCACTACATTACACATCCATTAGTTGATCGATTGATATCCTTTCCGATACTGCTATTAGATGCAGAGATAACAATTAACGAGAAAAAATTACACCTGTTGGAGAAGACGAATCGTATAGACAGCAAAACATAGGGTTTGAATTCACTAAGGTAATAGTCTATATATGCTTATATATTAAAAAATGGCAGGCCAGCAGTTTGGTCTAATACGATGGTCAACGCAAAATATCTGACGTATCGGTTATGGTAAGAATCATTTTAAAAAAGGGTCTGTCAAATAAATACATATATTTTTGGTTTGTAACAAAAAATATACTTTTCAGTAAATCCTTTGGAATACTAAAACGTTCAAAACAACCATTGATTTAAAGACATTTTGTTATATCACCATCATCAGTTCCCATCATCAGTTTCCTGTTATGACTATGAGTTCTTAAGATAGGAAAATATACACAATTCTGAATATTGGATTATATGATTATTTATCCAAAGTAGCGATATTAGAAATGGTACAATAAAATACTTATATTCAGTAGATAAATAGAAGAATCTGTAAACCAGTTTTCACAAAAAAAGGTTTACGTTTAAATAGTAGTATTTATAAAAGAGATTATAAAATGCGTAATTTCCAATTATACAAAGGCTTACGCGTAAATATTCTGTACTTAATCTTAAGAAGACTATAAAAGTAATATATGAGTCATGTTAGAATAGCTCAAAATTATATTTAAGTAATATTTATTTCATTTAATTTATTTAATTAGCAAATAAGTCAGCAATATGATCCGTCCATATCATTAGAAGCTCTCGATTGATTACAATATACGGTGTGATTTATCATTATAGAAATTAGCAAAGCTTAAGTTATTATTTATTAAGATATAAGTTTAGTAATTTTATATATAATGAACTACGAGATATTTTATGCAAATTTCTATTAAAATATATCAAGTTTTCTACTGATACTATAAACTTCCAGACACGTAAAGAATGGTCACAAATAGAAAGTAATATCTAGTAGATTTTAAGTTTAAGTTAGTAATATAAAATTTAATAAAATAAGGCAGAAATATTATGTAGTATTTATTAATACTTTATATATTGATGTATATTATACATAGCATATAATTAAGACACTTTAAAGTTGCAGCAAATATTATTTTACGAAACAAAACTGGACTTTTGGTCAAGGCAATATAATTAAAGTTGTATGGGATATAATTTAAACATTGTACTATGTATTTTCCTAAACAAAAAAATAATATATAATATAAGATTTTACTGTCTGTTGTAACGCCTATATGTAAAATAAATATATTTTTGTGATTTATCTCATTCATGTCATTCTTATTTCAATTAAATATTTTTATGACAAACAACTGTTTCAATTTCCTTTTCAATCACCTTTTTAACAATCTTATTAAATAAACAAAATGAAAACATTGTCTATTTGCTGTGATCATTTAAATATTTTACTGTTTACAACTGTATTCATTTGTATGAGAGAGATTATATACATATATATATCTCTAAGGGCTAGACTGGTTTTGAGTTTACAGAAAATAATCAATATTGCAAAGAAAAATAAACCTTACAAAACAAGCAACAAAAGTAAATTAAACTTATACGCGTAGGAAAATCTGACGAAAATTTTTCATGATAACTAAACTGATGCGTTATATGATGAAAAAAGACGCGAATAAGGAACACAAAAACCCACACAATCATGTGTAAAAGCGATTATTACAGAAGAAAAATTAAAATGAGTGTTAAGAAATTAATATTTAATTACCTACTTCAAAATTAAAAACATATTTATTTGACAGTTCGACGTAATAGTAGGAATTGAATAACTATTTTTTTTTAAATATAAAACATGATTAGTAGTAAAAGTAGTATAAAAACAAACATTTTATAATTTAGTCAATGATGTAAGGAGTCAGAAGAGAAAGAGAGAGATAGAGAGAGATGTAGTACACTTGTATTGCACACTACAAAGAAAATATGAAAAATATAAAACAAAACAGTACAATAAGGCACGCTATGTAGCGATTTCTTCTAGACAACCTTTGGGTTATAAGAATTTCAGAAAAATAAAACAGCGTAGAGGAGATTATATTATAACTACAAAATCATGTAGTATTTTAATAAACCCCAAGTATTAACATTACCTTCTGATAGTATAAAATGAAGTTTGTTTAGAAATTTTTATTTTTCAACGGTTTGTAATGCCGTTTTCAATAATAGATAAAGTGATTTCAGTGGAAGATTTATGTGTTTTATTCAAACATTTGTGCTGTGAAGTCGCATACATTTTGTGCGCTTAAGTTGCATACGCTGGTTAAACTTTATTAGTTGAAATACCTTATGAGATAGACCCAGTTAATGTGCAACAGAATCTTAAAAAGATCGATAAAAAAACTCCTCAATGGTGTGTAATTATCTCTAAAATATAGTTCACAGTAAATTTTTTTTAGCTATTACATATTATAAAAAGAACTATGTGTGTACTTATGTATACGCGATAGAAGTTATACTTCTTTGGAGTAACAAGATAAAAAATCTTTTCAAAAAAATTGTTCTTCGCCTTATTTTACGTTTGTATACGACACTAACAATAGAAAAACTAAAATGTTGACTATAGTTAACTTTAGGGTGTTGATTTTATGTGACGGTGTGACGCGCGCAGCGTAAAAATTTTAACCTAACGCGCCAAAAGAAGTAGAACTTCAAATCGCAAATCAGTATATTACAGGTTATTTTTTTTTTAGGTTTTCTATCATTTACTACCGATATTTATTCTTCGGCATCCTTTTGACATATTCTACTTCAACCTATTTATACATTTACAACTTACTATCTACTTATTCTATAAAATCTATCATTATTTTATATTTACAATCTATCCATGTCTAAACTTATATTCCATTTCTGCTTATTCTATTAACTCTAAGCTTAATACGAAAATGAAGAGGAAGCCTTATACCCTTAAAGTTATTTAGTATTTTTATTATTATTAGATTTAATTTTGATTGTATTCTAATTTAAAATTTATTTATTATTATTATTAATTGTAATTTAAGTTTTGATTTTTTTTCTGTATGTTTTATGTATTTCTTTTGTTTTTTATGTTACAAAACTGTAAACTGGGACAAGTGCCTTTTAATGAAGATAAATAAATAAAAAATAAAAATAATAAATATTATATATGTTAACTGGGTCTTAATCTACACCTATGTTCTAAGATGGCTTATTTTAATAAAGTCTAATCTTATTGTGTATGTACAATTGATTATATCCCTGTATTTTACTTAGCGTATTTCGTTCCGTTAGTCTTTCCCGCTATTTTAGTGATAGTAGTAGTAATTATTAGTCTATACGGGTTAAGCAGAGAGCTACTTACATGGTAAACCTTTGTAGTGTCTATGCTACGCACGTAATGGCTCTGTACTACTACTTATTTACCAGTCTGTGGCACGCCAGCTGTCTGCTGTCAAATATGTCACGACGACAAATATATATCAAAAATTAAAGCACATTTGAAAGACCAAAGAAGAGTCAGGAAGTATAAAAAAACATTTTATAATAAAACAAAAATATATGTGCACGTGCCAGCAATAAGAGACCACGGCTTCAAGACAGATAAAATAACATTTATTTCTGTTAAATGCAATATATAAATTATACTAATTAGTGACGTATTAGTAAACATTAAAGGAAAAATGATTCGTGCTAATGAAAATAGTGAAAGAGATCATCAAGCGTGATGTTTCGAAGTCGTAGTTGGTTTGGTGGCGGTTGGGGCCGCCCTAAAAATCCTCATTCCCTAGAAAGACTAAAATATTTACATAATATCCTTTGTAAAAATACAACAGTTTCAGAAAGTAATCGTGGTATATTGGTGGAGTCATTGCGTTGTATAGCAGAAATCCTTATATGGGGAGATCAGAATGACAGTTCTGTATTTGAGTAAGTAGCAATACTTGTTGAGTAGAAAAATTCTTATAACATAATTGTTTTTTGGCAAACTTGTTAAGTACTAATAAGTAATGCCCCACTGCTGGCCGCAACAATCTTCATCTATAGGCGAGAGGGGTTTGGAGCAAAGGTGCATTTATGCTGCTCTACTGTAGGTTGGCAGACTAAACATACCACAGAAGCGCTCATGGGATATGCAGGTATCCCCAAAATATTGTCTTTCACTGAACAGCACAATGGTTAGTTTTAAATAACAGTTGGATACATCAAGTTGACAAAGAGAACTTAATTTTTCTCACACACGATTTGAAACTGTGTCCCTTAACCAAAAACACATGTCTATCCATTTGGTTATCACAGCTTGACTTGTCAAGTGTTAAATGCAATTTAAAAGCTATATAGATAAGCCAATGGTGTATGTTGAAATAAATTTTTCACATGAAGAAAAATATATATGATATTTGTGTACAAATAACGTGGAGTTCACCTAAAACCACACCAGTTTCATCAAAATCAGACTTACCATATTTACCTTTTTCTGGATTCTGGTGTCCTCTACAATTAAAATAATTATATTTTTATGTTCTCTGAAAAATTTTCTTTTTGGACCCTGTATGCAGATTAAAATGCCTTGTTATAAAGTGCAGGCTCAGTTGGTTTAATCCAATTTTCTTCCCAGGAATGTAGGAACAACTTCTTTATTGAATTGTCAAAAGCAGCTTAAAATACTAGATCATTTTTACATGTTTCATTTTTGATTTCAAAGTAAAAATAAGTGGTTAAAGTTTTCATCCTAGTGTAAGAAGAAAATCATATACACACCACAGGAGAAAAAAGGGCATCTATTCCTGCAATATTTACTAACATAGACCCAATTTTTTAGCTAAGGATGCCCTATTTTTCACCTTTATGTGTAATATACTGTTAAGAGTAGTGTAGCATCAACAAATAATTTACATTGCCAATCTTGTCCTAGTAACCTCGTTATGAATGCACTTGCAGTTACAATCAGTATCTACTCATATACATATATTACTCATATCTTGTTTTATATTAATAGATATATAATCAAAGTATTTATCTTTAACAATGTTATTAAATAAAATCACTTGTTAATTTAGTTGATAAAAATGTCAAACATATTAAGAGCATAGTTTCTAGTTATTTTAAATTATTTTCCTTTAAATTAGCAAAATTATCTTGTATTCAATGTTTTCTTAATCTATGAAGTCGGTATAAAAGTATTATTTATGTTAGACAAATATATTTTTTTATTAACTTTGAGAAAATAAGTAAATAATATATCGACTAAGAAGGTCTGCAAAAACACAATTGTATAGGTGAGTGGTTTGAAGTTAAGTGTGTAGTACAAAGCTAACATTTCATGCTTGAATTAATGTAGGTTTTATGAATAAAACTACCACCAAACTGCTTGAGTAAAACTCCATTATAATACCAAATACCTGATATATAATAATAGGTAATGACCTGGGAGTATTTGTGTGTTATGTATAGCCTGCCAACCTATATTGAAGCTGCATGATGGGTGTATGTTCTATAAATGTGCCCTCCTCCTATGACTGAGGAGGCCTGTGCTCAGCAGTGTGTTGACATACTGCTAATTACCATAATTAGGTCTATATTGCCATTAAATTATGTAACATTTTGTTTTCAGCTTCTTTTTAGAGAAAAACATGTTATCATATTTCCTTAAGATAATGAGGCAAAAATGTGGTGGTTCTTCATATGTATGTGTTCAATTGCTGCAAACTCTGAATATATTGTTTGAGAATATCAGAAATGAAACATCATTATGTAAGCTTAAATTTAATAATTTATTAAAGATAGTTATTTGAAGTGAAAACTCCTTTAGGTGCACTGTGCATATTTATACCTGATAGGCTTAGTTTTGATAGCTGGGTGGATACAACTAATTACTTTGTGTAAGACTAAGTGTCTAATTATTGTACAAGAGTCATCACTGTGCTTATCAGCAAAGGAAAACATTGTGTGGAAACCTTTACATCCCTTTATACTATAGCTTTAACATTTTGTTTTATGTTTGTCCCACATCACCTTTGAAAACCAGCAATGGGTTAACCCCCAACAATAGCATAATGCTCCCATTGTTGACATTTTTCTGCTATTTATAAATGTGCAGAGAAGCATGTCAGTAGAAAAAGGAGGATTGTTTTAAATATATATTTTAGTTTCTTTGTATAATTTAGTGCCTTATTATTGTAAAATTTATCATTGTGCATTTCCATAAAGGAAAACATTGTGAAGAAACCTGCATATCCTGGGAATAATTATGGTATATTTGTAGCTTTGCAACCCACTGTGGATATGATGTTTATATTGATCTCTCTCACTGAACATTCTTTTGCATGAGTGAAGAGGCACATGTCTATTAGTTGGATGTTAGTGGTAAACTAAGATAATATTTAATACATTTCCATTCATATTTTCAGATTATTTACTTAGCAATAACCATGTCAACTCAATAATTGTTCACAAATTTGATATATCTGATGAAGAAGTTATGGCATACTATATTTCTTTCCTCAAGACCCTTAGTCTCAAATTGAATAATCATACAATACATTTCTTCTATAATGAGGTAATATATTTAATAAAATTACATAATATTTTCATACTATAAGATAGTTTAACATAAGTGATAGTAATAGATTTAGTCAGATGAGACTTGGTGACTGTGGTGTGGCTTGCATAGTTATTATTACTTCATGTAACTAATCCGTATGTATTTAGTGACCACTAAAGAGTCCTTGCTGAATTTGAAATTTATCACCTATAGTTTTGAAAATCACATAATAAGTGAGTGAGTGAATTGACTTTCTGATGAAACTAATTTAGGGCACATTAGTTAGATGGTTGGAAGTTCTCGTAATTATTAAGTGAGTACATACATACATAGCATCACACCTCATCCCCATAGGGGTAGGTAGAGACAACATCCTTCCACCTGCCACGACCCTTGCATAGCTCTCATCTCTACCGCATTTATTGTACTTATGTGATTCTTCTGCTATACCCAACTTTCACTACCATACATAAGTGTTGGCATCAACACTCCAGCATGCACAGCCAGTCTGGCTCTTTGAGACACCATCTGACTATTCATAAAGGCGTGCAGAGAACCATTTACCATATTCCCTGCATTAACTCTCCTTTCAATATCACTTTTACATGTTCTATCTTTTGTAAATTTAGATCTTAAGTATACAAATTCTTTCACCTCTTCCACTTGTTCCCAATCTATCAATATAATGCCATTCATCATAGATTCATCACTTTCAAAAATCATAACTTTCGTTTGTTTACATTCACTTTCATTCCTTTCCCTTTCAAAGTTTTATTCATAATATTTACCGTCTCCTGTAGCAAATTAGAGGATGACGCAAGTATTACTTGATCATAAGCGTAGAGTAAACATTTGATGAGTAATTCATTCATTCTTAACCCATACATACTTTCTTTTAAATCTGTCAAACAGTTATCCATGAATAGGTTGAACAGCCATGGTGACGCAACACATCCCTGTCGAAAGAGGTGTTCGACAGGAAACCACTCCGTGTACGCCCCGTTTATTCTGACACAAGCGCTAGAACCCCCATAGATAGACTTCAATGCTTGTATCAGATTACCGCTCACCCCATACGTAGATAACGTTGACCACTGCTCATTCCTCACCACTCGATCATAGGCCTATTCTAAATCTATATAGGCGCAATAAAGTTTTTGGTGAGTTTATTAAGTGAGTGAGTAAGTGAGTGGATTAAACAGTCTAAATCTACGTAATATGGTTTTTTAATGAAACCGATTTGGAGCACATTGGTTGGATGGTATCAAAGTCTATAACAGCCGTTAGTTGTTTAAAAAAATTATCTCTTAGAAGATATGTTTTTTTATTTCTATGTAAAGCACACAAAGGATTTTCCTTTATACACTGAGGCAATAAAGTTCTTCAATCATCCAGAGTCAATGGTGCGCATAGCAGTTAGAACGTTGACACTAAATGTATACAGGGTACAAGATGCAAGTATGCTACGTTTTATAAGGGACAGGTATGTTATTGTACAACTGTTAAATAAGTTAAGTCGATATAAAAAAGTGGTTTTTTATTTTCTTGATCGTAATTTGTAAACTTACAATCATAGTCTGGCTACACACACCTCCAAATGCACGCACACACACCCAACCAAATACACGCACACAAACAAACACACACACATGCGATGGACACAAACTCTTTACACACCTCTATTTTCTTTTTTTTGCTGTTGTGGCGTTACTTACCACTATAAGAAAAAAAGGAAGAGTGGGTTGTTCTGTCACTAGAGTCTTTCTTTTAAGAATGTTCCCTCAGGAGTTGAAATTAATTATTATTTCTTATAATTAATGCTGTAAATTCATATTTTCCATATTTAGTTGTTTTGTATGAGAGACTCAAACTGATTGATTATTATTTTTTTTACTTAATATTGTTGGTATATAATGATATTTCCGACATTTGATTGCCCTAAATGACTTAACTAACAGTTCTTTTCTCCACCTTGATAACCCAATTAGTGTAAAAGATAGATGAATACTTGTAACTTTGTTTAATAAGTTTTTTGTTGTTGTAGAACTGCAGCACCATACTTCAGCAACCTAGTATGGTTTATTGGAAAACATATTCTAGAGTTGAATGCTTGTGTCAGAAACGATGCTGAGTAAGTCACTATATATTTAATCAGTGTTTAATTTAAGTGGATATACAATACCCGTTATTCAAATTTTCAGCCATCAATCGCAACAGAAACTAGACGACTTAGTAGCTGAACATTTAGATCATTTGCACTACATAAACGATATATTATGCCTCAACATTCCTGATCTCAATGACGTATTGACAGAACATTTGTTGCATAAATTATTAATACCATTGTATATTTATTCTCTTACATCTGAATCAAGTAAACGTCCTGTTAACTCATCGCCCTATAATAGGGATCACATACAGAGTATAGAAGTGATCACAAGAAATTTAGAAGCAATCTTAACAGGAAAAACTACAGATACATCAAGACTTAACTATCCAATACAGAGAAATGAGTCTGAAGATGAATCTAAACCATCAGTCTCATGCGTAGTGGCTCTATTTCTACTATCCCAAGTGTTCCTAATAATAACCCATGGTCCTATTGTACATGCTTTAGCCTGGATAATATTGCAATCAGATTTATCCGTCTTTGAAGATGGAGCAACAAAAATATTGGACATGTACGTCAGTAACTCAAAATCCAATGTAAAACTTGAATTTTCTAAACCCCAACTTAGTTTGGAAAAGGCATTGGAGAATACATCTTGTCCAGATAGAGACTATACTACACCAGAGTATTCTGGTGCTAAAGCATTTGGTTATGATTTGGATAATACAGATCAATCCAGTTGTGATCTTGACCCTGAATTAGTTTCAACGTCACTTCCGTCCACTTCACATATAAGTGAATCATCAAGCATCGCCCATGATTCCACTGAAGACTTAGTAACTCAAATACATACCGTTAAATCAGATAATACTCTATCTAAACCAAATATGCCTGACTCGCCTTTACCAGACTCGGGGATAGACAGTTCTAAAGTAACTGACTTAAATAATATAACAGACGAAGAGAAGCAAAAACTTTTAGGTGTTATACCAATTACTAATAACGTAAGGATGACAATTGCTGAAAATTTAATAGAAACTGAAATAAAAAATATTGAAAGGAAGCCATTTTTAAAAACTATTTTAGACTCGTTGGACTGTAGTGAAAATGATTATAAGGCGCTGTTTGCGCTTTGTTTGCTTTACGCTTTAATAAATAATAAAGGTATGTAAATAAAATATGCTTTATAAAAACAATTTTTTATGATAAATTAAAAAAAATAATTCTATATGAACTGATTACTGAAAACACCGATGTTACCCGAACAAACCCGAGAGTGTACACAATATTAACAGCACAGTATACAAATATCTATAATTGTTTATTAATGCTCAATAATGTGTTGTTAGTTGTAATAATAAATACCTAGTTCTGCGGTGTAATCCGCCTTTATTCTAAAATAAAAGTAGCTAAGTTATCCTTATAATATTAGCTATCTGTCAAGGAAAGTTTGTCAAAATTGGTTTAGCCGTTTCGAAGACTAGCCGTAACAAATAGACATGCAATAAAAATAAGTTTTCGACATATATATACTTTTATATGCGTATATTAAGAAGCTGCTAAATTGAAATTATAAACACACCAAGTTTATTTATTTGTATAGATGAATAAAAAAATATACTTCTTGAAAAATATACCTCTCTCGCTTCTTTCATCGACGAAAGCCGACTTTTACGTACGATCGTTACTTAGACAAGCGTGATGGTTTAGTCTCATCTGATTGTTACAAAAAATACTGCACATGAGAGTTTGAATAAGTTTTAAACTTTAAAAATTGTTTAAGACATCATGTTTTATTACTTAACACGAACGTGCCTTACAGAGACAAGAGTGATCGTTTTGTCTAATTCGATTCTTACAAAATATACTGCACATCGTAATTGAAGAAGTTTTAGCTTCAACATTTTTTAAGCTTCATTGTTTTTTATTAATTTAATAATAATAGAATTTTTTTCCGTCTTTAATGCTGACCTGGTTATAAGTGGGTAAGATATGATTAATTAGATAATCTTTCTGTAAAGGATTTTCTTATTAATATTTTATACTTTATAGGTGTAAATCCGGAATTGTTGAATACTTTGCTGTCTTCAGAAATTGATAATAGTAAATCTTATGAAGCTAAAGATGATGCGAAGGGTTGTGATGTGACCCAAGAAGGTTCTTCTACTATTGAAACCACTGCAAAAGAAAGTTTCAACGCTCTTCTAATATCGAAATTATTGGCGATAGCAAATCTCAGTTGCAAACCCGGTAAGGTTAGATATTATAATTTTTCTCTTTTTTTAAAATATATTGGTTGATCATAATTGACTTTGGTCTTTGTCCTAATTAATATTTAGCGAAAAATTAGCTGACTCAGTAAATTTTGGAATTATAATTGCGGAATGTTTCCAATTTAGTGAAATAGTTGTTCAAAACTTAAGCAGAACAAAAAGAATTTGTCATCATAAAATCAAAAATATTTTATGAAAAATAGTATATTAAATTATTGAATGACGAATGGCAAATTAAAATCCCATGTTACATGTTATTTGTAAATATTAAAACTACTTAACCTTCAAACTAATTGGCATAAAAAACGTTGCACATCTTCGTGACGCAAGTCATGTGTTGCATCCGTACAAATTTTACGCTCATGCGCCTAAAGAAGTTTCACTTCAAAAAACTTCAAATATAAATTGAATTTGATTTCTAAACGTTTTTTAAATTTAATTATCTTCCAAACGACCGGACAAACATCAAATGTTTGCCGGTAGGGCGGTTTGTCAGGGAAAGCGAAATTATTGTTTTTACTATGTTCCAAGGTTTTTTTTTTATATTTACTCACCTTTTAAACCTTCCCTGGACTTTCACAAATAATTCAAAACCAAAGGTATCCAAGTCAATCCAGTCGTTCTCGAGTTTTAGCGAGATTATACAGCCGTTTAGGAGAAGTTATATATTCAGTGGCAGAAATAATTTATCAGTAAGTCTCACGTAATGATGCACACAAGGCCCGATCTTATGCCGCCTGGCTCCAACGGTTACTGAAGATTCACTTTGTAACCAGTACGCAAGGTATAAAAATTATAAATATAAATCTTTTTAGCTTGCAAGGTGAGGCTGGTGACGTGTGAACTGAGTGTCCGCTTGCTGCGAACATCAATGCAAGGGAGCCAAGGGCTGGTTAGTTCGAGGCATATAGTAACTGCTGATAATTTGAGGGCGAGGTCGGCTGCATTAGCAAGGAACTTCTACAAATGCGATGACATATTCTTGGACATGTTTGAAGATGAGTAAGTGTTGTTTAGTACGTTCTCTGCCATGCCAAATTGAAATTGATAATAGTATATTTTTAAGATATTTGTTTTGTAAAAGAGTGCCGTGTCAGGTAAATTGAAATTTTGATGCGATCTTATCTCTTTAAAGAGATGTATTCCAGGCCACTTTAAGATCAAATAAAAGCCAGTAAACAAATAGGCAGTGTACGCTTCAATAAAAGTGCGTGCGTAAAAAGTCTACATGTGAGAAGTGAAACTTCTTTGGCCAACAAATTTTTAAGTCTATAAATATATTATAGAAATCTAAAACTCTAAATTGCCGAGACTTAGAGGGAGGGAAGATACGTTAGGAATTTTTTTAATTTATATGTCGTTAAAATATTAAGTCTCTGAAATGAACACATTCGAAATTTTCTAAAATTAGAAACTTCAAACTTGAAATTGCCTTTTATTTAACTCCGATGCTACCATTTTTATAAAAGATACAGCCATCTGAAAAGTCGTTAAAATTTTACGTATTTCATTTGATCCTTTAATTTGTCCCACTAATATAGTTCTTTATGTTTTAATAAGGTATTGCGAGATGAGTAAGCGGCCTTTGAATGTTGAATGGTTGTGTATGGATGCAGCCATACTATTACCCCCAACTCGTACACCTATGTCTGGGATAGCTTTTGAGAAACGATTGCCTAGTGGAGAGGTAAGCATGATTTTTTGAAAATAAATTATAATTTGTCAATGTATAGAAATAGATTGAATCGATATTCAAAATCGATTCTGATGTTAAAAGAAATATTTCCCTCACTTTTCTCATTTTTGAGACAAACAAATGGCATTTTGTTTGCCATCGCCTAAATTTAAATGCGTCAATGCTATATAATCGACTCTAGAGAGTTTCGAAATAATAAATATGTTAACATTATACCAGTAGTTCAATTTCTTGTCTTACAAAATATTTGCTTTCTTGGTTTTCATCCCTTACATTTAATCGATAGTTCACCATGACTACATAACCTTTGCAAAAAAAAAAATTAAAAGAACATGCGTACAAAGTACACATGTCAGAAGTGAAACTATTTTGGTAAACTGATTTTTAAGTCTTGTTTATATTTATACAACAAGTTTATTGAAATCTTAAGTGACAAATTGTAAATAAACAGGCCACGTGGTTTTTGTCAAATTAGAAATTATTAATTAAATTTTGTTTTTAAATTTAAAATTTAGAAAAGAGAATTTATGAAACTTTTTTATTTTATATATTAAATTATTAAATGACGAGTGGCAAATTAAAAAACTACCTCACCTTCATACGAATTAGCATAAAAGTGTCGTGCCGCACACTCTCAGGCGCCTAGAGAAGTTTCTCTTCAATAAAAAGCGATTATTATTTGTTAGCTAAGCATCACTTTAAGTATATAGAAATAAAAAATATAATTTCTGCAGATGGAACGAGCTCGTCGCGCTATAAGGACATTTTTCTTAGTAAGGGAACTCTATTTAAAATTGACTGGTAAATCAGAAACTCAGTTGCCTCTAGCAAATCCTGCCCCTTTCGTACAAGTTGGTGACGTTTTGGACCTCAGTAAGTTAATTTTTTTTAATATAAGCCTTTACTTGTCATGGTATTCAATATGTACTATTAACTCACACTCTCCCTTTATATACCTTGATCAAATTTTGAATCGATTCACAACTTTTTATATAGTCACTCAATTTCAAATACACTTTTATAAACATTAATACAGACAATTTAAATAATTTAATGTTAATTAATTTATAATCGTATTTGCGAATAATTGTAGAGCGCCATCCATTGAAAGCTCGTGCAGAATGATTAAAGGTTCCTTTTAATGCATTGAGTTTGAGAATTTAATGTTGTAGGACATTAATTCTACTTTTTATGTACTACTTGTTCGATATTGTAATCTTAGTGAAAATTTTCTTTGATAATTTTTATACGATAGTATAAAAACTATTTTTTTTTGCAGTTAAAACAGTCACGATAAAACTAGTTACAATATCTTATTTATTCTAATACCACTAGAATGTCTCGTTTTGTAAAATAATAGTTTTTTAGGGCTTTTTTTACTTCAACGATAGTTTAGTTCTTGATGTTTGCAAATAAGTTGATAATTTAATTTTATAATTGAAACTTGTATTTAAAACTTTTTATTTCTCTTCATGAAAGTAGAGGTGAAAACCGTCAAATGTATAATTTATGTAATATAAAAAACTACGTACCTGATTCAGTGTTTTTTGATTGAACTTTATTGATTAACATTGAAATTATTAAATATTATAGGAACAATACTTTAAGCATCCTTTGTGAAATAACAATAAAAAAAATGACAAATCCGTCTAATTATGAGTTAAATTTTACAAATTAATTACTGTAAACTTTTAAATAATTGAAATCCAAATAATAAAGAAATGTATACAAAACAAAAATGGCTTACGTGACCTTAATGACAATCACCAAACATCCTTACGCTATCAGCGCTAACGAGCAAATACGCCCGATGCCTCCGTCGAGTGGGGATTGAAATTTTTTAGGGACTCCTTACAATACAATATTTTCCTTCCTTTCTCCCTCCCCTCTCTCTGAATATACAAAATCTATTTTTCCTAATAACATTGTAGATGACTCTGACCTCATATCATGTGACATAATTCAAAAGGACGGGACTTGGCAGCATCGGTTTTTAGCAGTTGATAATATCCAAGTTATTCTGGTTGAGCCTGATAAGCAACGCCTGGGTTGGGGCGTGGCCAAATTAGTTGGAAGTTTGCAAGATTTAGAAGTAAGTTATACCTGCTGATTTAATTTTTGTACTGAAAACCTCTTTAGGGATGCCGTGCTCTTTAACTTATAGGTATTGAATGAGGATAAGCCGTTACACTTGATTATGTAACACGCGTTCAAGTTAAGTCTGCTCTTTTCAACTAAAGGACGAGGGAGTTATAGTCAACTAATCACTGCTATGCTAATTATTTAGTATACCATTACTAATATTATTGATAGTAATTTTTAGACAATTACGTTTATATATATTGTGAATGTTGTTACTTAATGAATATTGGTAAAAAAATAGTTGTATCGTTGAAGCTCGCGCTTCTACTTTTTAAGTTGTTTTACGGTCCTGAGTTCTAGCCTTTTTATCAATATTGGTGTAAATTAAATAATTTTAGCAGCAGGTGAATATTCCATTTTTAGGGTCTTACCCTATATAAAGGTCAATGCTCTAAAAATTTTCTTTTCTATGAGTGCGGAGGCCTTTGCCCAGCAGTGGGACGTAAGTAGATTGCTTGTGAAGTGATATATGTAGGTTATGTCGTCTCTCCTCTCTTAAATAAGAGGATGATCCGCGGTCCCAGTCCCGGGTTTGATCCCCGGTAGGATGAATTTAGGAAACTGTGTTTCCTAATTAGTCTATGAGTCTAGGCTGGTGAGAGCTTACGACCGTAGCTAGTTATCAACCTTACAGCGATCAGCAAATGGTTATGAACACTAGCCAAATCCGTCCAAGTTTCGACATGACTAAAAGTGAATTACTTCAATCGGTTTTCTTATTTCATGATAAATCTTCATATGAATATTTTATACAATATATATATGTTACCTTATATAAATCTGTAAAATACCTTGCTCGTTAGACGTTATAGTCTTAAATATATTTAAACGCTTCCCGTTATATTATAGCAAACGTAAAGTCAGTGTCGATGATGATAGACTTTCGTTTATTTTTTGTAACAATATCTTTTTTTGCAATAGATACAGGGTGATAAGGATGATCCCCGTTGTTTACATTTAACTATACATAAACCGAGAGTCGGTGCAAGCGGTGCCTTACCACGTACGGTGTTACTACGAGCGAAATTCAAGTTTGACGATCACATTCGTAGCATGGCGGCAAAACAACGATTAACTAAGGTAAATTATACGCCTATGCTATAGATGAATGATGACTCGATTTAAAAAAAAAGCAAATTTTACAGGGAAGCTTTAATATTAAATGAAATGTTGAAATAGTAATAAAATTTCGTGCTGAAGTTATGCCATTTTTAAGGATGAGTTTTTCCCACGAGAAAATATAAACTAGGCTAATTTATTTACAAATAAAAATCATATGTATAAATACATTAATGCGCTTTGTGCAGTGTTTCTCTGCAAAGAGCCTATTCCCCTTTCTGAGACTATACTATTTGAGTACAAAATTTCATTTAGACAGAGACTTTCACATTTACAATATTAGTCAGGATTGTTATATTTCATCCTTGAGGGCAAAATTTTTACAAACTGAATGACATATTTATTTATATCGAATCTATAGCTTATTAAGTAAGTTTCAAGCTTTTTTACGCACTAAAAAGTAGTCTGTCTTTCCTCGTGCTCAAAATTATCTGTGTATCAAATTGCAATTAGAGACAGTGAGTTACTATCACATTTCTAATTCGGACGGATTCTTTGTCCTTAAGTTCGATTATGTGATCATCATTTATCCAACTAGCGATATTATGAAACCATTATTAATGAATGAATAATTTCTCCACATTACAATACATTATAATTTTTTATATAAATTATATTCTATATAATATGGGGACTGGTGCCTGTACTAGATTTAATCTGTGTTTTAGGTCACCAGGCCCTGTCCCAGTTTGTAACAATTGGTATTATTGTAGTAGTTTTACATCATAGATATAGGAGAAAGAATAATTAAAATTTTATTATCATGCTAAATTAGCAGCGTATAATTGTTGTTTGTTATTTCAAATGATTCTTTGTGTGTAGAAGGTAATTTTTTCTATGAAATGTTAGTTCAGGTACAAAATTAAGTGATTGTTCAGTAATTTATCGTATATAATTTATCATTGATTGTTGTAGGCTTATTCCTATATAAGAAAACAAATATTTAATTTATGTTTTGCATTCTTGCCCGTATACAGAGACTACCTTTTTAAGTCTTCATGGTATTTGTAATGACAGGGTCGTACGAAATCCCGGCAAAAGAAAATGCAACAGATTGGACGGTTATTAGAAGTGTCTGGAGTAGTTGCACCAGCGCCGGCACCAAGACACCGACCACTATTTGCAAGACCGGCTCTTTCGTCTGTAAGACGACATTCAGGTAAAAAGATATTCTTCCATCGAAAAGTAAACCGATGAATTTTATGAAAAGGCATGAAATGATGCCCACAAGGCCCGATCTTATGCTGCCTGGCTCTAGCGGCTACCGGCGACCCTCCTTATATCGTCGGTCCACCTTGTCTCCCTACACTGCGCCGCCCGGTGCGGAGTCGCCATTCCAACCCCAATGTCCATCGGTGCGTCGGACTATGTGCCCCGCCCATTGCCACATCATGTTTGCGATTTGTAGGGCTATGTCGGTGGTTTTGCTACGGATCTCCTCATTTCCGATTTGATCGCGTAGATAAACACCGAGCATAGCCCTCTCCATCGCACGCTGAGTGACTCTGAGCTTTCGAATGAGGCCCATAGTCAGCGACCAAGTTTCCGATCCGTATGTAAGCACTGGTAACAAGCACTGTATTATATATTTATAGGATTAGACTTAGGATATTGTACAATAGTAGAAATATTTGACAAAATCTTCAAATCCCGTCACAGTACTATACTGAATAAATAAACATACCTGAATTTTATATAATGCTTTGGCTTTTAACGCATTTTAACAGTGCACTGTTAAAGTGCATTTTACAAAGATTTATTTATATTGTAATTACTTACCTACCTACTTACCAATAATTTTTGACCATTATTATGTTTACATAGGGACATTTTTAAACAGGTATTGACGGTGACGATACAGAGAGACGTTTACGAAGGCCAAGCGGACATGTGCTAAAAGACGGTATTGTTGTATACCGCGAGCGAACTACAAGTCGGGAAAGGTAAGAATAGACTATATCTAAGACGTAATAAAACACGAGATAAAGTTAATAAGTAACATAAAAAAAAATTAAAAGTGTGTGCATACAGTGTACACATGTCAGTGGTAAAATTTCTTTGGCAAAGTAATGTTTAAGTCTTGTTTATATTTGTACAAACGTAAAATTTTATATTTCTGAGACTTAGAGGGAGGGAAAAAGGAAGATATGTTAGGATATTAGTGAAATGTATTATCATTAAAATGTTAAATAAGTCGAAAATTAATACAAATAATTTAAATATCTTAATTGTGTGCTGAAGATATAAATAAATATTATGTAAGGACTGCCACTCTAATAAAACTCCAACCCAGCATATTACAATATATTTTCCAATATCGCTTTATTACAATTATTTCGCTTTTTTCCCCATAATCTCATCTCTCGCTCGTCTTTTCAAGATCCCCCTGACGACATCCTTTTCCTTTTTTTCCACCTTCCAAAATATTCTCATCAAGTTTTGCCATTCTAACCTTTTTCGCAATCGTTATACAATAAAACTTTGAGTATTTAAAATTAATATTACCGATTAATTTTATTGAACCTTGCTATTTGTAAAAATTGTATTAACGTGGAGTGTCGTCCAGTACTATAATAATAATAAGTTATTGAACACCATAACAAGAAGATACAATGATTTTACTTAATTAATTCTAGTGTATACAGTGTGTCCCAAATTATGTGATCCTCGGTATTCGAACTAACTACTGTATTTCAGCTTCCAGCGCCAATCTCCAAAATTCTTAATTAAGAATGTATAACCGAAAATATGTATTATTATGAAAAGTAATAAAAATAAATATATTACACTAATTAAAACCTAGTGTATTTGCAACTTGAATATATACATAAAAATGTAACGAATTTCAAATAATTACAGACTGTTATTATATCTTTCTTACTCTAGTTTCTATAGTCTGTCAGTTTTGTTATATCGGAGTTGCATTGTATTAAGAATCGAAAACGAGATATATGTGCGAATGACGAAGTACTTCTTTTTCTTTAGTAGCGTATCGCGTACAAGTAGCACGCATGGCTCAAGGGAAGGATCTCCTAGATCAAGATCAGAGGAAATACCTCTAGAAGATATAAGAAGAAACCCTGGCGTTGCCGCCGCTATACCTTCTACGAGTAACTCTATCAGTAGAGCTCAACAGGTAAGAATTTTCATTTTACCTGTCTTAATATAACAATGGGTTAAATTCTGTCGTATTTTCCAATTAAATTTGGCTTTAATTATTCTTATTTTCATAAAAAGGGAGATCTAAGTAATCATAAAATTTGATAAAAATATGTGCGTTTATGAATACAATGTTGTGTACTAAGGGTAACTTACTACACAACTTTAGGAGAACTACAACTTTGAGGAAACTTTCCGGTGGTGTCACTCGCGTAGTTCCCAATCCCGTCGAAATATATGGAACTCTGTTATTTACTGGGTTCTTAACATACTAAAACAATTTTTATATATAATGAATCTTGTGCAGGTGTGATATGTGATTGTTTTTTTCCGTTAGAAAAGGTTTAGATTGATAATTTTATTCTGATTTTCCCCCATTTCCAATGAACCATACTACATAGGTGGGCCCTGCTATATATTTATGTATATATAGATTTTCAGTATCCATCTTCATTTATTAAGTATTTTAACAAAAAAAAAAAAATGATTGTATTATACGTACCATATTTGCTTAAATTATATTTCGATGACCCCTACATATGAACGGATAAGTCGAATTTTTAATATTTTTGTAACTTTGATCACTCCATTAACCGACCATCGTTACCAGTTATCGTTTTTTGATTACTCAATCATATAGCTATTAAAACATGATGTTTATAAACATATCATTGGTGCAAAGGTAACACAGTTGTAAATAACGTATCTTTGAAATACACACTAATAGGAATTTATATTTGACTTAATGGTCTAGTGGTCGGATTGTTTGGCTGGACATATGAGGTCTGGGTTTAAGGAACGGGGAGGGCGAATTTAAAGATTTATATTGAGTTTTCTGTTAAGAAATCCTCAGGATTTGCCCTCAGTTGTGTTATTAGCGATGTGCTCCACCCCTATGCTTCACAGGGAACGTTAAGCCGTCGGTCCTGCACCTGATTTCTTTCCTGTTTTGTCGAATTGGACTATGAGAGTAAAGGAATAGAAAATACACTCGTGTACTATGCCTGGCAACCCGCTATGGAACAGCGTGGTGAATCTTTAATCTAAAAACCAGTTCTCCCATAAGCGATGAGTCCTGGGCCTACAGTGGGCTAATTTTTTCTTGACTTATTTATGTTATTGTACTTGTGTGTTGTGTGTGTATCTATTTTTGTATGACCTTTTAAGGACCTTGTATAGCGTGTTAAAATATATGTTGTTTTCCAGCCACTAGAGGGCACTTCTGGCGAGTGAGGTAAACAGATACTATGAAAGTTTAGCTTAATATTTTTTTATTCCCATATATATCTATTAATTAACTTTATAATATTAATGCATATTCGCATTTCCATCCCATTATTCATTTAACATTCGGTAAAGTGTTCATATGAATCTATATTCATTAAATTACCTCACTTCTCAGTAAGTGCATTAGCATGTTATATGGTGTAATTTCGTTTTACGCGCTATTTTCGATGCAATAATTTGTTGTGCGACATTAGCTTTTTTTATATGCGTATACATTTTATAAGCCTCAATGGCCTAATGGTGAGACGCGAATATTCTCGTTCGTAGGAGTTTAAAATCTAAGCAGGCACCAATAACTTTATAAAAATGAAACTTAAGTGCTCATTGTCCATTTCAATACATAATAGTGCTTTTCGGTAAAGGAAAACATGGCGGGGAAACCTGCATATCCCGGAAGTAATTCTGGGGTTTATCTAGCCCTCCAACTCGAAAGTGGAGCAGCGTGATGGATCTATGCTCTTAAAACCCTCTTTCCTATGCTCGAGGAAGCCAGAGCCCAGCGTTGAGATGCTAATAGGTTATTTACCTTATACATATATATTCGCTTCGCTAATTTGCCCATATCATTTTATGTTATGTGAGTTATTTACGAAATAATATATAATAATTTGATGATCTCGCTGACGTAATGCTATGTAGTATAATCACTTCATAAAATTCGGAACGACAAATTAAGGAAATTCCATTTTATAATTTCTAAAGGTCTGGACTTAAAGAAAAAACATCATCAATAAAAAAAAAGCATTCTTATAGGATACCATGACCATTTAGAGGTACTTTACCTCTTTCCAAGTTTGCGCATTGTCATCTTTATCTGTATTATTACGTAATATCAGGTGTTGGCGCGCAATTACGGGTACCTTTGTTTCCAATATAATAGTAACCTAAGTTACTCTTATAGCAAAAAGCTAAACTTTTTGCTAGTGAAAGTTCCGTCAAATTCACCCACCATCAAAAAATACAAGAAAAACAAAAACCATGACAGCCTAATGGCGAGATATGACGATTATCTTTTACAGATACAGTTAAAGTCTCTTTACTATAAAAACTTACGTGCTTCATTGTTCTTTTCAATCCATAATTGTGTGATAACTCGTAGTGGAGCAGCTCGGCACTCTAAAAATTCTCTTTCCTACGTGTGTGTCCCTAGAAGGTTTGTGCCAAGTAGACGTTAGTAGAATGCTACATCCTTTTTATACAAGGTAAGAAAAGCTAGTAACTTGAAGGTTTGTTTGTAGTATTGGTAGCGTTATATATTTATCACATATGTGCATGAGTAGTGCGTGCCATGTGGGGGAACAGAAGCGTGTTTAACGGAAATGTTATCATATACCTTCCTACGCAGATTTCTTAATGAAAGTATATAAGTATTTTTCTTAACAGGTCGCTCCAAGTACATCACAACATCCAAAATTGACCAGTACATCATCAGAAGAAACTTCATTTATCTCGAGCGAGCCACGTTCTAAACGCAGGGGTATCGTTGAAACCATATGATATTAACCTTAGAACTGTAGTTAAAATGTAATATGTTTTTCATTAAGGCTTTAATTTAAGACCTCAGTTAACGCGTAAGAAATCTATAATTTTCTAAATTTCAGCTTTACAATAATGACGATGAAATCTTTGGGGTTCTGGGTTTTAAATCTGCTTAAGGCGTTTTTAAACGTGTAATGATGTCTAATCAATATTTTTAGACGTTTATCCGACGCATAATCATCATAAAACGGACAAATCAACAGCCACTAATAGTAACGAGTCAAGAATACCTAACTACAATATAGAATAATTACTTTTCTACAATATAGAAAAGTAATTATAACACGAAACAAAAAGATAGTTCAAACAACGTTTATTGCTAAGTACCATAGACTAGAGAGTTACAATCATAGACACAAGTGCCACAAGAAAAGGAAAACAAAGTTTATGGTTATCATAAACTAATTATATTAACAAACATTATAGATTTGTAGTTTAATATTCCTGCAAGTCTAACTCGCTTTTTAGTTGTTGGTCAACAACACTAAATCCTAAGAAGGAAGAGGTGTAAATTTTATAGACTATAAAGATAATGATTTGGTACAAATTATTTCAAATCAAATTGAACAATTTTGAAATTTCGATCAAATTATTAACCTTGCCATCTTCAGAAGTAAAGAGAGGTGTTTTATTTCAAAGCTTGTAAAAGATGGCGCTAATTTAGTGTTACCATAAAGACGTACATGAAACACCATGGTATATTTAAAACTATGTAATACGTAATGGGGAATATTCAATGACTTTATCGTAGTAGCTGGTCTCATGATTTTAATTTTTTTTTCTCCATTATATTTATTTTGTATGAGATATAACCAGGGTTGGATTTAGGGATCCGGAGTGTGTAAGCCGAGTGGAGGACCGCTTAGCAACAAATTAATGTTTAGTCGAGATTTGAATTAAACAATTTGAATAATATTGTGAAATGAATAATAATGTGAATAATATTGTGAAACCTAGTCATATATTTTTTACATAAATTTAATNTGTAAAATTTCGTGACTTTTATTTTATTAGTAACTAATAATATTTGGTGTTGTAAGTATGGATTTTATTATTATATTAGTAAGTTGCAAAAGGTCTTCCCTGTTGAAGTTGTATGTATATATTATATAAAATAAATGGCCAGTTGTATGCCGTCAACTTGTCTTAAATGTATTTTTAGTGGTAATTCATAATAGTCGTTTCCGCTGCCTTTTCGCTTAGATCTTTTAAACCACTCAACGGATTTCAATGCATTTTTCAACGATAGATAGATTGATTTATTACGAAGGTTTATATCTATGATACATTAGAGAATAGCATAAATTCTAAGATTTGTAATATGATGTCGCAACATACATATTTTTGTACGCTTAAATCGGTTAAACCTAACGAGATTAATATGCTACGGAATTGTAAATCTTCATAACAGATCGATAAAAAAATCCACGATGGTATATCTCTAAAAGATAACCCAAAGTAACAATTTACATATTTTACATATTACAGATAAATGTTATTTACCAAGCTGTTTTATGCAATACAATATTGTTCCTTATCCATTTAAATACACTGTATACGTTGTATATTTCATGTAGATCAAAACGGACCTTAACAGTATTTCATTAAAATGGATATCTTACAGGATATCAAAGATGTAGAAAGCGGTTAACGGGCCATACGTTTCGTTGCAACATAATTATGAAATAGATGTCGCCGTACTTTAAGATCCACATATAAGTGTACGCAGTTGCAGGGGCCAGCTAGTTTATTAATAAAATAGATAAAAATTGACTTTGTTCTCCACAAATTTTACATAAAATGTGCAAAAATGCCGGATTTTGACGTATTGAAAAAAATACAGACTACTGTTAGTTATTTTTTTAATATCTAGTAATGACCTAGAAATTTCAGGTTTTTAACAACTCTCCAACTTTTACGACTTTTTTAAAGCTCATTCGTCATCGTCGTCGTCGCTGCAACCGATGGACGTCTACTGCTGGTCATAGGTTTCACGTAATGACCTCCACAAGGCCCGATCTTGCGCCGCCTGGCTTCAGCGGCTACCGGCGACCCTCTTTATATCATCGGTCCACCTTGTGGGGGGTCTGCCTGCACTGCGCCGTCCGGTGAGGGGCCGCCATTCCAGTACCTTCGGCCCCCAACGTCCATCGGTCCTTCGGACTATGTGCCCCGCCCATTGCCAGTTCATGTTCGCGATTCGTAGAACTATGTCGGTGACTTTGGTTCTACTACGGATCTCTTCATTTCTGATTCGATCACGTAGAGAAACTCCGAGCATAGCCCTCCGCATGAGGCCTATAGTCAGCGACCACGTCTCAGAGCCGTAGGTCATCACTGGTAACACGCACTGTTCAAAGACTTTGGTCTTCAGGCACTGAGGATTATTGGACGAAAATATCTGGTGTAGTTTCCCGAACGCTGCCCAATCGAGTTGGATTCGGCGGTTGACCTCCTTCTCGAAATTGGAAAGCTCATTGCTATAGTCCTTTTCATGAAAGTAGTCCTCAGACGCAGCGCTGTACTGGCGTGTCATATTGTTGGCATTTATGAGCAAAAAATTTACCTATTTTACTAATTTATAAATAATTCTATTTCTACTTATTTATACTAATAATATTTTATGAGAAAATAGGGTAAAGAAAAGCTTACAATTTTTTATTCGGTGTTTTATTGAATAATTGTGATCAGTGGTGACAATTTTTTCAAAGTACTCGATGTTGGTATATCTTCTTTTGTAATGCTTGTTACAGTTTTCTCCGACACACCTGCAAATAATTAATGAACAATTAAAAATAACGTTAACTTTATAATGCTTATGCAAAATGCAATATGTAGATTTCAGTTACCTAGTTTCATCACATTTCATCAATTTCATCGCAAAAATGAATTTATATCATAAAGGCCCATCAATACTGCAAATAATTATTATATGGCAACTCTAAAAAGTACCTGTTATGGCGGCGACTCCCTTCCGAATAAATCACCTTGATTCTTTTATTCCGCTTCACAGAACTCTTTCACCTTCAATATCATTTCTCGAGACGAACTTTTTACAAATTTTGGTATTATAAATAATGTTTAAAATGAACTAAACTAATTAAAAACTCACAAAAATCTACTACAGCAAACGAACTTGATAACATCGACGAACGACAATATGGCCGACCTGTCAAATTTAGTTCCAAAAATCACCGCGGGACTTCTTTGATGAAAAGGAATCTACTTGACTAGCTTTTATTACGTTGGTTTGTTCATCTTATATTGTAGACTTTATTGTTCAATACACAAGGTGTTAGGAGACCGCTTCCGAAAACGAAGACAGACTACTAAGATTTTCTCTATTTGCCTCGGAGATCACGTTAAGCCGTCGTTTCTGCCCCTGATCTCTCTCTGGTAGTGTCGGATTACCGTCACATCGGGCTATGAGAATGAAGGAACATAGAGTGCACTAGTCTACTGTGCCTGCCAATCCGCAGTGGAGCAGCGTGGTGGATCTGTGCTCTAATAACCCTCTTTAATATGAGTGAGGAGACTTGTGCTCAGCAGTGGGACGTTAAAGGGCTGCTACTTACTTTTATGGTAGTACAAGTAAATGAAACGACATATTGATAAAAAATACGTTACAAAAACTGTCTGGACTAGTGATAGGCTTCGGCGATTGCTGATTAACCTACCTGCAAAACGTACGTACGTTCTGGTACGATGCTTTGTAGAAACCAAAAGAGGTAAATTGCCTCTTACCTGATTAGCCGCTTCCATCTTAGATTGTTTTTATCACTTACCATCAGATGTGATCCCAGTCTAGCGCTAACATGTCCCCAATAAAAACAATAAAAGGCAATATCTCTAGCTACCTTTAAATTCGATAAAAGTTTAAAAGATTGTATTTGGATTTTTGGAGGAGATTAACAATTTTTTACTGAAAGTTTTAGCACGATATGTAATATATGTTTAGACAGAGTGTATACTAATAGTAGGAATTGAAAGATCCCATGACTTTCTTATTTAGCAGACTTCACAGTAATAATACTATAGTGAGAAACTGATTTAATATAATTCATTATCCTATACTTTTGTGTTATTAACTAAACTATTTTACAGTATTTTTAACAGAATCATGCGTCCAAATGTCTTTAATATTATTTAAGTATTTTAAATATTTACATATATTAACTTGTGTGTATGTAAATTATGTAAACTTTGTGTGTGCCGTCGAATATAGTATATTGGAGGTTTTATTTTGTTTATTGTATAGTATTTATATTATATTACAAATGTATGTAAACCCTTAGGTTTCTGTAAAATATAGGTAGAGAAAGAGAAAATTTCAATGTTATTTTGGGTTTATCTAATAAATATATCGCTGTTTTAGAAGAATAATGACATAATGATATTTTGTGGTTTAACACTGTCAGTTTATCGCTTTGAATGTGATTCAAGGATTCTGCTGTCTTTCATTGAAATAAAAAAGATCGATTGTATTGTTATTCATACTAAGCAGAAGAATGTTATTCTACAGAAATAAAAGCATAGAAGAAAATATATCTATATGAAAATAATATATTATTTAAAATAAGTATGACTCATGCACATAGTGTACGATCTTGTATTTCGTATTATCTTATTAATTATTTGATGGGAAGTAAACTTATTAAGAGATCCGAGTCACTATTTCACATTTATTGACGTAATACTAGCGTAAATATGATGTACATATGATACAGATGACCTAATTATTAACTAAATGATGTAAACAAAGTCACTATAACGTCATGTCTACGTAAGAATGTGACGATCTTTGCATAACAAATGTATAGGATCATTTTAAGGTCATTTGTTTACACTAGGGAGTCTCTTTTTCGGATGACTTTTGTTTGAGAATAGTGAGAAAGAGAAAGAGAAAATAATTTATTGCATACAAGATAAAAAGAGGCATCCAAACTATGATGTGAGCGTGCAAAGGCGTTCTTATTGCTGCAAACACTCTCTTCTGTAAGGTGCTGGTTTGGACTTCATAATATCTAAGTTTCCTTTGATATCTCTGGGTTAAAATGTAGATGAAAAACACCTGTAGCTTTCACTGACTATGAGTCCGTAGAAAATGCAGAAATAAGGACATAATTAAAAATAATTTAGAAAACTAATAAATTTAATCTTGAAAATAACTTATACTAGTAGTTTTGTGTAAAAATTATCGATTTACATATAAAAATATCAACTTAGTTTCCACAGAATAGTTGTTCAGCGAAACGTAGGTTCTAGATCATCCAGTTATTTGCTTCCTACATCTGTAGGGATGTAAATATCACATTGTATTTCAAGGAAACCCGGTGCCAAGAACTTTATATACCATATTCTGTTATAATGCACAAACACGCGAATCAATGCACCACGATGTTTGCAATATTTTATCTGGATTTCGTGCTATCGTTTCCTTTTATTACCTTATGTTGTGATTTTTTAAAGATATCAAATTTACAAATGTAAATATTGTTTTATAATGTTACTTTGATCTTATTTGTACAATTATAGGTGTATTGATATATTTTAGAGTTGAAATAAATAGATATATGACATGTTATAATGTTTTGTTTCATTGCCAATTCTCCTCCTGAACTCAAATCCCAATTGTATTAGCTTGAACAATCACAAATCACTGAAAATTAGCATAAATGTTGCTGTGTTTCGTTGCGTAACTTACGCAATGGGTTACTACTAAATCAAGCTAAATAATCGGCAATTGTATTAAAAAATCAACTATCAATTCATACGCCCATGCTGATTAATAAATATATTATAATTTCCGATTAATTAAACAATAAGTTGAATTAAATTATATATATATTCCGATGCTTTCAACCCGATAGATATATTAGGAAGAACAAAGTTAGTTCCTTTATGAGATATGGCAAATTCGACTATCGCACGTTCACAGTCATGAGACCGTCGACGCTTTACTAAGACTGTCGTTGCCTAGCTGCTTGGAATAGCAAGAACAAAATACTGCGGAGAGTAAGGACATAGTTGTCAGCAAGTGTCCCGTACATTAATAGCCTTACACAACCCACTGCGGTAAAATAAAACAAAATTTAACTATATTTCTGTTCTAATTTATTTGATTAATCATCTGTACTATACACATGATATGCACCAATGCCTATAAATAACACAAACGATGTACGACCAATCGAGTTTATGACAAAACAATTTTTATATATACACAAAAAAAATATACCGTCATATCTCATATAAAAAACATTAATTATATATTAACTTGGATAACTTATTGAGCGCAATGACAAACACTTTTATTTTACAAATAACGAAAAAGAAAACGTTTTCAAACACATTCAACATTTCATCGCTCCAAAACGGTAAAACTTTTCATAGTCAACATTTTCATCACAATAAATCTATTAAATAGATTTCACTTGCACCGTAAAGTCGGCTTTAGGTCGACAAAAATGTCTTAAGATGCGGGAAAATATGCGACAGTAAGACACTTTTGTCGTCTAGCTTCTTACTTAATTAACTACACAGGACGTGTTTTAAGCAGCGGCTGCTTAAAGATGTAAGAAAACTTTACGATGTTTACTAAATTTTAAGCGTTAAATTTCAATTAGTTATTGAAGAAATTTAATTAAAATTATCATACACATCACAAATTGCATTTTTATGATCAATATATGTGTTTATTTATGAGCAAACTATAATCATGATAAAATATTGTTTCTAAAGCACAAACTATATCTATTCTTATAAAATTAAAACTCAGATTACACATAAAGGAACATTTTTTACATTATAATAGCCTTAGTCTTAACGAATTAATTGTATCTATAATGAACAATTCTTTGGTCGCAACTTAATATCTAAGCTGCCTTAAAGTGGACCACGTGGTAAAAGTCAAGCAATTCCATCAGTTATTGTTGTCGATGTTTTATTTTACTGATAGTTAAATACATATTATTACTGAACGTAGACAAAACCATGCAATAAAATGGGCATCTTTTCTTAAAGTTGTCTACAAACAAGCCATAATAAAAGAAAAATAAGTAAAATTATTGCAACATTGCAGCAATTAATGAGTTTGTATTTGTAATATGATGCTGCTAAACTGAAACTGTTTAAAAATGTTTTTAAAAATCAGTAAAATTTTTCTATTTGATCACAATGTTAAAAATTGTTTTCATGTTGGTTACTGTTAATAATATTTCTACACAAAATTGTTATTAAACTGCTAGCTGATGCTATGTTTTAAAATGTTAGAAATGTTTGTAAACATTTATACAGCAAAGTGGTAACACCATAACAGGAAAGGGTATTTTATAAATTGTTTCTTTGTTGTTTTTATATCACCCTTTCCAGAACATTAGGTGGTAACTTACAGATAATAATTTAAGATTTACGGTTAAACTAGCTGTTACCCGCATAGTTGTTGATTCCGTATCCCGTTATTAGTGCAAGTTTACGTCGTGAAAGGAATATGTATGACGAATGTCAAATCAAAAGGTGAATGGTAAAGAATCTCTCTGTGTTTTGCTTTTATATCCCGTATATCTCGAGGCGATATGACAAAACACGTTCCCTAGTAAGAGACTACGTCGCAAGAGGATAATAAATGATTAATTTCTAGTAATTTTGGTGAATATTTTTTGGAGATCTCGCAGTAAGTGGTCGTGTTCGAATTCCGTGGGAATATGGAGAAACTCGTTCTTAGTGAGCATCTACGTTCAAAAGTAGCCTGTGTCCTTTCTCAGGTTCTACTATATATCTCATATTAATCGGTTCAGTAGTTTTAGCGTGAAACACAGACAGTTACTTTCACATTTATAATATTAGTAAGCATTAAATAACCTAAACATCAAAATATTTCTGCAAATTAACGTTCATTTACAGTTTAGGGCGCGATTTATAATCACTGTCATATTTTCATAATCTATCAGTAAAATAAATAACAGCCAGATTAAAATGTATATATACTAATAAATGTATTTTTAACTTAATACTTAATTGATTGGTTACAACTAAATTTATTAAATACTAAATCCATTAGGCCTTCGATTAAAAAATAACTACGAAGCGAAACATTATAATTTCGTAAGTGATTGTTAAAAGCTTTGTGTAGAAGCCATAGATATATACAGATACATGGACGAAGTTTTCGAACAATGCTAGTATCCCATCAGAGTGAGTTTGATACTTAAACTTTATATTTTGTGAAGAATTAAGGATTATAAAGTATTTTTGTCAACATAAGGGTTGCTTTCTCGGCTTCTCAATCAAAACTAAGTGATAATTTATATATTCATGCGTTTGTCGTCAAGATTTCAGCTTTCTCCGCTCACTTCGCCTATCTATCTTTAGATATGTGTGGAAGCACGTACAGGAATTAATTTAGAAGAATTATAAATGACACCTAAGGTAAAATAAGAATAATATTGGTGCATTTATTTGTTGATGATAATAGTTATATTGACACATAAATATTTATTTCTCTTTATAACTTCATTTTACTTTTTAGATCTAAGTAAATAGTTAAGTAAATATAGATCGTTAGAGTGCGAATTATAGGTATATCTTTGACGCATTTAAAATGGGTGTGTGGGTATATTTTTCCTATAAAAGGTTACAATCATTCTATAAATAAGCAGACATTTTAATTTCATTGTAAAAATACTTTGGAAAAATGTGTGATATTCAAAATGTCGCACTCAGGGCCGAATTCAGCGCTGAAGTGTAAAGTTTTATAAAGTTAAATAAAAATATTAGGTGTTGATTAGAAAATCAGACATCTATAACATCTATACTTCGCTTATTTTGACCCTGATTGCTGTTAGCGTCTGCTGGTAGACAAATATAAAACTTTAACCCTGTCACCAGATTGTGTGCGCTTGATAATAAAATTTAAAGTTATGTTCATTTTTTTGAAGTGAAAACTTCTTTAGGCGCACTGTACAATTTATTTCTTAGTAAAGTCAGCTCGCCGTTCCTGACGAATACTATGGAATCGGGTTAATTCAAAATACGTTATCTACACACCCTATTACATCATTGATAATTTCTTTTATGATCGGACGATGAATACTTTTGAATAAATCCATTCAATAATGATCTTTATGTGTTTGTTCAACGGATAACATAAGTGAAAATTAACACAATCGATAACGTAAAAAACCTATTACCAAATCTCAAAAGTCTACATTTTAGAGTAAGCGGCTATTATCTAAAAAATTATCATCGAATAAGTAAATTTTTACCTACGGATCGGAAACGTGATCGTTGACTATGGGCCTCATTCGGAAGCTCAGTGTCACTCAGCGTGTGATAGAGAGGGCTATGCTCGGAGTTTCTCTACGCGATCAAATCAGAAATGAGGAGATCCGTAGCAGAACGAAAATCACCGACATTGCGAACCTGAATTTGCAATGGGCGGGGCACATAGTCCGATGAACCGATGGACGTTGGAGCCGGAAGGTGCTGGAATGGCGACCCCGCACCGGACGACTAAGTAAGACTAGGAAAACCCTCCTCTAGGTGGACCAACGATATAAGGAGGGTCGCCGGTAACCGCTGGAACCAGGCAGCGCAAGATCGGGCCTTGTGGGTATCATTTCGAGTGACCTATGTCCAGCAGTGGACGTCCATCGGTTGAAGCGACGACGACGACGAAGCAAATTATGTTTACCGTAATATTAAAGTCATCAAATACGATTGCAATGTATGTATANTATATATAGTTGCAATGTGTGTGTATATATATATATATATCAATACCAAGAAATAATATCACAATGAACGATTACTATAGCAACACCGATTTGTGATTACAGTCGAACACTATCGTATAGTTTGCGTTAATTTTTCCATAGCTTATTTCAGTAATGGACATTTTCACAATTTTCATACAATCTTCTTTTTAGTCTCGATAGTTTTCAAGATATTCAGTTTTTATTTATTCCAATAAATTTTCCTATTAAGATTTTGTTGGACGGCGAGCTATCATCGATATCGAGAGAATTAACAATATGTATTCTAAATTACATTCATTTATGCATATATAACAAAAAATAATAGTATTTCGTATAGTTAGTTCGCCTTGAAGTTTTCACTTCTTTCGTGTGGTCTTAAGCACATACCAAGTGTTTTTTTTTTTCAATATTTCAAAAAGAAAGGATAGAATTTTAAATAATATTAAGATGGAAATATAACGACTGATGATGGTTTCTATGTACACAACACTGTTAAACAAGCCAGTAAGTCTAAATAAAGCTCATAATTTTCCTTACGATCTATTCGTGTGGCTATTTTTGATCATTTTAAAAGTTTATAAACATGCATTAAACTGGTTTTACACATAATCCAAACATACAAATCACATATGAAAGTAAAAGGAGTGTCTCTTTTAGTAATTTTGTTTTTTGATAGGGAATATATATTAAACTCTGTAGGTTGGCGCTTATATCGTCTAACATAATAAGACGCTGTTCAAACAGATAACTTATCCAAAAGACTTTATCGTAAAGGTTTTGTTAACTAGCCACGGCCGAAGGCTCTCGTCAATATAGACTTAGGCAAAATACAAAATATTATCTTCTAAAGCACCTCTGTTAACGAGGGTTTAACATATTTTCTTTATTTGTTTCAAGATATGATAAAATCATCGGAAATATACGATAAAAGTAAGTTAATTCTGTATTTTCTTTCTATATTTTTAGTGATTTTCATCAAATTTCGCGTAAATGCACGAACTTACAAAGTTATTATTATAAAATGATATTATATTCATAATATATTTACTAGATTGTGTTTCAAAGTTTAATATTTCGATATCGGAGTGTCATAAATTATAAGAATAATTAATTTAGAAGTTAAGCACTCTCTAAAGCTATAAAATGAGAAGTTATTTACAAGTTATTTTGCCAGAATAGGTGTTATTGCTCAAATCAAATTTTATAAATATCAAAACATACGTTTAATTAAAACAAGCAATCAGATTCCTATGCCAAAATAATGTTTAAGTAATTGACAATTCTTAGATTTAAATAATACAAAATAACTACGTTCAATCTGATTACAAATTTATAATTGACAAAAAACTAATCAAAACTTTATACCACACAATTTTTTTTTTGATAGTTTACGCTGAAATATAATTATATATCACGAAAATTGATTATAATCGAAGGCATCCTTTGAACTTTCAAAGGGAACAAGTGATTTAAATTAATTTAATTTCGATTACAATGAAGTTTCATAACTCTGATATCGTCTTCTTTTTAAGTGCCCCATGACCATAAATATGTTATAGCTAAATCTGCAGATATACATTTGAATATTCCACTACTAAAGGTGCAAATATCTCTAAAATATATATATTAATATATAAAATGTTTTCCGCTATGGTGCAATATACAATGCACGCATAAATGTTAAAATCTAATATTGTTAACTCACCGCTATTGAAATATAATATATAATATTCAATTCCTACTATTAGTTTACAGTCTTTCTATATATTGCAATTGAAATATAACAAATCTATAAGGACTTCGTTATACTAATTTGTTAAAATATGGAGATAAAGGTTAGATTGGACTATGATTTGTTTTAATAAGGTAAGAAAACTTGTACCATACCATCAAACAATAATAATTGTTTTACGAAGAGTTCAAATGGTAATTTTTAAATTAAAATATATAATTAAGTGGCAATAAATAAAAGGATACCTTAAATAAAGATTAAATATAAAAGAATCTTCAATGCATTCGTTTTAAACCGTTGTTGTATTAATATATTTGTAACGAGAAAGTACATTTTGCATTACTTTTAAAGCCAGTTCTAAATCGACAAAATTCTTTATACTTAGGCTCATTAAGCTTCCACTCAGTTTCAAAAACTTTTGCTAAGCTTCTAGTGGATGCCACTTTATGATAATACAATATTAATTCATTAATTATATTTAATTAATATGTATTTCAAAGCTGAGAACTTGCAAAACAATCTTAAAGAGGTTTAAATTGATGACACTTTTTGATAATACAGCTCTGTGTAATATTAATTCATTAATTATATTTAATTAATATGTATTTCAAAACCGAACTTGCAAAACAATCTTAAGAGGTTTAAATTAATGACGATTTATGATAATAGAGCTTTTAGTAAAATTAATTCATTAATATATTTAATAAATGCTTTTTGTAATATTAATTCATTTATTAGATATAATTAATGAATTATAATTTCAAACTGCATTTAAATTTGGACTGAGTGACATTTTATGATAATACAGCTTTATGTAATATTAATTCATTAATGAAATATAATTATTGAATTAAAATTTCAAAGTGCATTTCAATATGGAACGGATGACACTTTATGATAATACAGTTTTTGGAAATATTAATTCATAAATTATATTTAATATGTATTTCAAAAAATTTTAATTTTAAACTATGAACTTGCAACAAATCTTAAAGATTTAATTATTATAAAAGTTTCTTTCTATTTAATGAGTTTAAGAAGCCCTTGTCAGATGGTGTAGTATTACAAAGAGGAAACATTTGTGTTTTTGTATGTAAGTATGTATGTTTATCACGTTATCACACAAAAAGTACTGGATCAATTTCAAAATTTTTTTCACCATTAGAAAGCTATATTTTCACTGAACGACATAGGTTGTATTTCTTTTTTTTTAAATATAGGGATCCTTAATAAAAATGCATTAATGTAACCCAAGGTGTGAAAAAATTGGCCACAAAAAATCTGTCAATACGTGTGCTGCGGAAACTATTGATGATAGAACAAACTAATGTTCTACAATATTATAGAACGTATTAATATCTATAAAAATTCTGCGATACCATTTATCAAACTACTGTAGTTATGCCACTGTAACTACTGTTTACATTTTAAAAGTTAATAAATATGCCATCAATAATCAAACCATATTATTCACACCTTTGTATTAATCGTAATCTAATTAAATAATATTTTATTAAAGACCGTTTCAATACCTGTAAAATACTTTATAAATTATTAAAATTGGGCAATCCATTCAAAAGATATAACGAATTTAAAAATGTCAATCTAAGAAAATAAGTCCGACTTAGTAGACTTTCCATTGCTATGAGATCGGTATCAACGTGGGTGAAACCGCGGGTCATTACTAGTATTATATAATTTGACGAGCGGTTGTTAACAATTTTAAATTTTCACAGTTTTAGGTAAAGGACGCTTTACCGCATCTTCTTAGAAATAATAACATAACTGTTAAACAGTATCACTCACTATACACTGACTTAATTTTTAAGCATTTACTATATTATAAGTTGGTGTATTTACGTAGTTCAGACGCTAAACTTTCTTTTAATACATCCCCTAATACTATTGTTTTAATAAATATATTTTTTAAATCCATCGAATATTATAAACAACAATTTTATTACATTGATACCTTTAAAAATATTTTGTTAAATTTAATATCTGGATATAACTACAGTATATATCTGTCTATTATTGACTGATTGAAATTAATACGATAGTTTTAGAAATCCAAACTGATAACAATTACAGAACTTTTATTTTTTAGAAATGGCGCATTTTAATTTGTAAAAATTATGAAATTTTTAATCAAATAAGGATTTTACATTAGTAAAAAACGATAACATAGGCTAACCCCTAAATATACCGAGTCTCCTCTGATTTTAGAATTAAAACTTTATGAAAACATAAGTATTTTTTACAAAAATTAAGTTAAGTGCAAAAACATCCTCAATGTTCTAGAAAAAAAAATATTAATGATGTCTTATTTATAATTTCAAATTACTTAAATGAATAAAAAAATATATATGGAACGTATATCAAATATCAATCGTTTGTCCGTCTGTCTCTTTATTTCGGATATTTGAGCTGTACTTTTATGTGACTTATTTTGGAAAACTTATCCTTATTTTAGAAAAAAAGTCTTAATGAATAACGCGGGCCTTTTGGGCTTAGAGCCTTATGTGATTCACAATTAAAAATACTTTAGGAGGTTCTCTTTTAAAATTAATATTTTATAGTTGATTCGTTATACTTAGGGGCTACCACATTAAGATATAATTTAATTTTATACTCAACGGGAATAAAAAGTTTTCTGGTATTTTAAAACATATATAATAGTATAGTGTAAATAAAATTTATAATGTGAAAATTCTGTGTACTTAGCGAATGAACTACCCTCGATTGTTTTATATAATTTAAATAAAATACGCATACACCATAACACTCTATTATACATCAGTTAACAATCATTATTGTCAGTTATATAACTATTTATGATTTTACATTTAAATATAAATTCGCACTAGTAATTAGGCAGTTTTAACACAATTATGTTTATATCATATACTCTCTATTTTATATCAAATTACAACAAGGTACGGTTAACGTTTTAAAGAGGTTTTACTGACGAAAATATACTTCAATAGCTGTTCATTTTTTAATTATATTTTGATAATATTTAATGAATTTCTATACCACATTTACTTGTGATTTTAAAAGAGTTAAAAAATCAGGCAAATAACTTAAAAGCGTTGTCAATTTCTAATCTGGTACTCTTATTATTTTATACTGCTTGTTAGAGATGACTTAAATAAATAATAGGGGTGTGCGAATAATTAGAATCTAAGAATTATTCGTTCTGATTCGAATAATAAAATTCGATTCGAAATTTAATCAAATGATTAAAAAAGATGAAATATTCGTATGTAATAATTCTACTTTTTATATTTTTGTATGTTAATCAAAATTTATTGTGCTCGATATTCATATCTAGATCTTTTTTATGTTACTGACAGAGATGAACATATATTGAATATGAGCAGTTGTTTTCTCCTCTCTGGTCATTGATTTTTAATCAAAAAGTGTATTAATCGTAAGTTGAAATTTTTCATACACGAAATAATGTTATTTAAATTGGAATCCATAGAAAATCCAGTCTTATTTCGATAATTTGCGAATTGTTCGAATTAATCGAAATTTTAAACATCGATGTTCAAATAATTCAAATTTTACCATAAAAATAAAAGTAAGTAACGACTCATATCATATAGATTTCTATTTTATTTTTTATAGAATATATTAAAAATATAAGAATATTTTAATTTGAAAATCGTTTTTAGTTAAATCTGCAATATTACTCTAAAATCGTAAGGACCTAGTGGTTAAGTGAATCATTTTTAAAAGTTTCGTAATTGAAAAAACACTAACAAGGTGTTTAAAATTTGTTAATCCTGTTAAGAAAATGTTTTATATTTTAATATAGTAAATTACATTTTACATCCAATCAAATCAAAAATACTGTAAATAAAAACACTTTGTAGACAATTTTCATGTTATTTTCAAAGTAGGTTTTCATCGAAAACATAACTTAAAACTTAAACTTTGTATAAATAAATTAAATTAAAAATAAAGCTAGAAGTCATACGCAATGGTTGTTCTTTTGATTAGAAACCGTACCTCGTTGCTGTGAAACTATCAGTAGTTGGCGTTACGACGGATGACGAGCACATTCAGTATTAAAATTCCTACAGATTTATAAACAACGCTTAATTTATGACACGATACTACAAATATTACGGTACCGTTTGCTAAACTATATAGCCCTCACACTTGTCGAATAACGCATTTGTAAAACCGAAACTTAGCATTAAAATCAGGTATATATCAAACGTGCAAAAGTGAGATTCACTTCCAGCCACTTTATGTTTTGACCGTTTAATAGTCGAATAGTTCGTATAAAAAGTATTGCGAGATTGTTTATTGCTTGTGGGTTAGGAGCGCAACTGTGCGGGGCTGAGGACCAGCTCGCCGTCGGGGCCTCCAGCGAAGGAAACGTTTCGCGGAGGCGGCCTTTTGCCGGCCGCAGTTGACTGCAACGATGGCGACGGTTTCGGCTGTGATCCCGCCTGTAAAAACAATTTTTTTTAAGTTAAATCTTTATATATATATAAAAGAGATATCCAGGTATCTTTTGACACATCATGATATCTCTGGAACCATAAGGCGTAGAAATTTGAAATATAGTAAGAAAATTCCTTTTGCCGAATAGAGATCAGCCAAGAACGGATTCTACGAAATTCCACCTGCAAAGGTGGTCAAGAGGGTCATAACTATTGAATAATAACGATATCTCTCGGAACTGTAAAGCGTAGAGACTTGAAATTTGGTAGGAATATTTAGCCGAGTAGAAGCCATGTTTCTTATTTGTAAAACAATTTGCGTAAATCCTCTTTCACACAGTTCATCCATACTTTATTTGGTCGCCCTCTCCCGGCCCTGCCTACCATCGTATTTAGGGCCCTCTTGCTTACATGGCTTTCCTCCCTTCTCATGACATGTTATACTTCCTAATTTTGTCTAATTATTTTACGGACTTTGATAGGCATCTGGGCGATTTGTTTCGGTTAAGTTTTGACCACATTATTTACTAACACATTCTGAAGTTATAATTCAGCTTTTTTATTTATTGGAGGCGTTACGAAGTTTGCCGGGTCAGCTATTGTATTATATTTATAAACCTTCCTCCTGAAGCGCTGCCTATTGTTGAAACCGGTATTAAAATTTATTAAAAAGATTTAAGCGGGAGCAACTTCATTTTGTACT
Organism: Elymnias hypermnestra; assembly: GCA_015832385.1. Lineage (NCBI taxonomy): Eukaryota > Metazoa > Arthropoda > Insecta > Lepidoptera > Nymphalidae > Elymnias > Elymnias hypermnestra. The sequence continues at coordinate 1,053,895 of JACTOM010000060.1, read as the reverse complement.
ATGTACTTTATCTGTGATGTTAAGATGAAATTTCTAATTTGGATAACTTACCGGTTGTACGTGAACAGTTTGCGGTTGCAAGTGTGTAGCCGTTGCGTTGGCCGTACGGTATCTGCGTAGGCGTTCGTCCTCTTCGCCGCTGGACAAGCTGGACACGTCGCACGAGGACGCGTCGAGGCGTCGCGCAGGCGAACATTGCGCAGGGCCCGCTCTTGTGCCTGCACACCTCGCCAACGGCATCTCCTCGCCTTCCACGCAACCGGACAGTCTGAAATATAACGACAGCCTCGCTTCTGTATCAATCCAATTCAGGCACATACCAATTTAAAAGCTTATCTGTCACTGGACAGTCTGAAATATGTCGACGGCCTCAATTCTATTTTCAATACAACTCAGGCACATACCAATTTAACAACATATCTGTCTCTTAATGTGTCTCTTAGTGGGTAAATCAACTCGGTTACCACGGTCTGTCTTGTCTTCGTAGGGCTGGTCGTCTCCCGAAACACGCTGACATCAATGACATCATCAGATGAACCTTTGTCACCAGTAACTTGCCGACTATACTAGAGCTGAACGAAATTGTGTTGATGATGGTAAGAGGCCTTATGGTATGTCATTGATGCCTTGGAAAAAAGGAAGATCGTTGGTTTGGGATGCCACATGTGTTGATACATTTGCACCATCTCACATTGACGCTGCTTCCAAATAAGCGGTTTCGGCGGTGTTATTAGCTGAAAAGCACAAATATGAGTGCCTTGCCTCAGAATATAGATTTGTGCCTTTTAGCGTCAAGAAGTTTCTTCGCGGTTTGTTACTCGTGACTTTAAGACCGGATTGTACTTTGGACTGCGTTTAAGTGTCGCTGTCAAAGAGGCAATGCTGCCAGTCTTATGACTATTCATCCATTTGCCTCCGATGACGGGTTTTAATTACTTTTATAAATATATTTTATTTATCAACTCAACTCCGGCACATACCAATTCAACAGCTTAGCTGTCACCGGACAGTCTGAATTGTATTGACGACCTCAGTTATATTTTCAATCCTATTGGGATATACACTACACTACAACACAATGACTTATAAGAATATAAACTCTAAATTCTTTAAATAGTCTGGAAGCAAGCAGGAATTCAAAAGTATTTTAAACTTGATTGCCTTCAATTTTTATGGCCAATTACTGTTTCAATGGCTTCACTTCCCATTTCAATTTATAAATAATTTCAATAAGTATCACTCCATACCGTCCCGTTACATGGTTTTTAATTAAATTGTGGTATATAAAAACATTATTGCAATTAAAAGATAGTATTTTCAATCTAGTGGTTGAGTAGCTTCTTGTCTCTAAAATATTGATTGCAATAGAGAATTTAATCACCTTCTGCTCTCCTTGTGGTTGGTCCTCCGCCTGCAACAAGGCTTGGCGAATATACAAAACATAATACGTAGCAAGCAGCACGCCAGGCCTGCCACGATGAGCGACGGGCCCACGAGACGTAATGCTGGTGTTTTGAAACCCTAGAAAACCATAAATTTTTCTCTTAAACAATTTTTCTTGAACCTAACTTACCCTAAAATAATACAATAAGGTAAGTAGCAGCCCATTAACGTTCCACTGCTGGGCACAGCACTCACTCATATGCGAGAGGTTGTTTAGACCATAGACCCTGGTCCACTGCGGATTAACAGGCATAGTACACAAGTGTACTCTCTATGCCTTCACTCCCATAGTCCGACGTGACGGCAATTCGACACGAAGAGAGATCAGGCGCAGGAGAGACGGCTTAACGTGCTCTCCGAGGCACGGGGTTGGAGCACACCACCAACTTCCAACTTCGGGCAAATATTGAGAACATCTTAATAGTAAGCTCAATATCACTTTCGAATTGACCCGCCCCGGGACTCGAAACCCAGGACCTCATGTCTGTAGTCGATCATGCTAACCACTAGACCAATGAGGCTGTCATATATTAGACAAAAAATACAGTATTGAAATGCCACATGTTATTTGTAAATATGACTCTACCTGACCTTCTAACGCTAATCATGCGTTTCATCCGTAAAAATTTTACCCTCATGCGCCTAAAGAAGTTTCACTTAAAAAATCTTATAATCATAATGGTTTGTGGCACTTTACATGATCTACCAAGAATGTACAAACACAAGAAAATTTGTAAGGTTTTAGTTAAAACTCATATAATATAGTCTAATGTTACGAAGATATCTTCACAACCTGTCCTGAGAAAATCCCGCAACATATTACTTCGGACATCCTTTTTTATCACTTTTATCATTGCAATATAGTATTAACCTATTTTATGTAGTTTAGAGCAATTCATTCACTTCAAATGATAGTACGTTTTTCAAATTAATATGGTTTTTATAAAGGATTTGAATTAATTGACATTTCTAGAGTGTTTTCTGGGAGTTTGTTACAGAAATGTATACAAATATGCTAGAATACTAGAATTTATTACAATTTTATTTTTGTTTCTTATGTTATATGTAATCCCTTTTTTATTTGAATAGGTCAATATTTTATATACGTTTTCGGATATTATAACAGTTATTCTACTATTCGGTTCAAGGGCGAATTCGGCTTTGGTTTTTGAATAAATAGATGTAATATTTACCTTGTCTCCGGTACCGACGAAGTATACGACGAGGCCAACAGCGAGTGTTGCCAGTCCCGCGTACAGAAGCCTTGCGACTCCCCAAGGCTCCCCACTTGCAGCTTCCGCCTCCCCCTCCGAGTCCGACGATGACCCGTATGAAGCATCTCGGACCTAAAAGAAACATTTTGTGTATTATTAAGTTGATTTATCAAAACATACTAAAGTATGCTTTAATAACATTTCTATGGTCAATGCATTTTCCGCAGGGGTCATTACTAGAGCCTATATTGTAGAACGTTGGCTTCGACTGGCTCCTGCGGTGTCCAGTTCTCCCGAGGATAAGGGTGTTACGTTACGCGAATAAGGGAGGAACTTCGAGGGGGTGGCTCAGCTTGCCGAAGTTGGAGGTAACTTGGTTATGAACAGAATTCGTAGTTTGGATCTGGAAATTTCCGCTACGAAGACAGAAAGTCTGCTCTTCCACGGAACTCATAGGGTCCTGCACGTGGGGCGGCTTTGTCTATGGGAGGTTCACTGGTTGAGGTAAAGGCTCAAATGAAATATTTGGGCCTAATCCTGGACGGCATATGGTGTTTTCGGGCGCATTTTTCTCAGCTAACCCCTCGGCTTGTGAACTATGTGGCCGCACTGGGTAGGTTGGTACAAGAATATGGATGTATGGTGGACCAGTTTGTGTACACTCTCAGACCGTTCAAAATAAATCCATTTTGCGGAGAGCGCAAAGGACAGTAGCGGGCACGATATGCTCGTATCCCCTATACGAGCATATCGTGCCGTGTCTTGGACGGCCGCGACACTCTTGGCGGGTGATCCCTCGTGGAAATTGCAGGCGGAAGTACTGGCGGCAACTTACTAGTGCTGGGTTGCCCTAAGGTCTGGAGGTGACCGTCTTGAAATTGACGAGGTTTAAAGAGTCAGGGCCAGGACATTTTAAATAAGGGCCAAGTCAAGAGTACTCTAAGGCGACGAGCTTGTATGAACGGTTTAATGAGAATGAAAGAAGCGAAGGAGATATGCAAGGATCGTGGCAGGTGGAAGGACGTGGTCTTTGCCTACCCCTATGGGAATAAGGCGTGATGCTATGTATGTATGTTGAAATTTTCTTGACCCCATGCGCCTAATTAAGGGTTAGTTGCACAACCGTGAGATAGATAGAAGCAAATTAGATACCCGATTGGTGCGGTGCCACTTTCCGCGTGGGTCGCGACGCGCGCCCGGATGGTCGCCGAGGACGGAGCAGCGGCGGGCGGCTCCGCCCGCTCCGAGGCCGCCCCCGCCGACCGACAGCGCCGCCGCCTCCTGCCAGGCCGCGCGACCAGCCGCGCACTGCAATATCAACGGCTCTCATTTAGGACTCGTATTCAATCAAGTCCAAAAACACTTCGTCTGTGCATATATCATGCAAAAACTACAGAACTTTTCAGGACAACCCCTTTTTAAAGTTTTTAAGTCATCAAAGTACATTCTTAACACCGCAACAATCGCGAATCTAATAGCAATAGAAGGAAGAGAATTTTTATTTACCAGAATGAAATGTTGTGTGTTCTCATTTAATATTTGTTTACTTACTGACTCATTTGATATTTTTATTAATAGATATAACTGACTTATCAGGATTTGTTTGAAATAATGCATAATATTTACCTATGTGACCCCATTATTTACAAAGGATCGTGATTATTATATAACTGAAAGGTTTGATTGTGATCTCACCTAATGGTAATGAAACGCTCTTACCTGGTAAGAAGGGATTTTTCTCTTTCTAATGCAATTTTTTGAAGTGAAACTTCTTTAGACGCATGAGGGTAAAATTTTTACGGATTAAACGCATGATTAGCGTCACGAAGATGTTCAGGGTTTTTATGCTAATTCGTTTGAAGGTTAGTTAGTTTTTATATTTACAAATAACATGTAGCATTTTAATTTGCCACGCATCATTTAATAATTTAATATACTATTTTTCAATTAAATATAATTATTACATAAATTCTCTCTTCTAAATTTTAAATCCAAAAACAAAATTTATTAATAATTTCTTTATTGAAAAAATAAACACTTATTTACAATTCGTTATTTGAGATTTCAATGAACTATTAGTATTAATTTTCGATATTTTTAATATTTTAATGACAATTAAATTTATTCAATTACTGAGATATTTTCCTTTTTCCCTCCCTATAAAGTTTTAGATTTGTATAAATATCAACAAGACTTAAAAATTTGTTTTCCAAAGAAGTTTCACTTCTGACATGTGTACTTTGTACGCACGCACTTTAAATTTTTTGTTAGGAACCACGTTTTTGCTGGTAGGAAAGTAACTAACTACGGCCTCAGCCTCCCATCGGCCAGCTATTTCTCTATAATTGCGTCATTGATAATGTAATATAATTTAATGCTGCAGCATCCATTTTCAAAATCACTTACGTATTTAGAAGGTTTAATTGAAGTTATAGATCATAACCTAAAAACTTTTCGCAGAAGAAAAACTAGCGGCGGAAATATTTAACAGATCTAATCTAATTAAAGTAGATATAGTTCTCAAAACTAGCATTAAAGCTGAAGTTTTGCTACATGTAAGCATAGAATTGGAACCGCTATATCAAATAACAATGTTCTCTTTTAATCAGACCTCACTAAGATAACGTACTAAAACAGGTAGCTACTTAAGTGTGCTTGCGTTGAACAACTTTAGAAGTAAGTACTACCGAGTTTTACTACTTATTAAACATAAAAAGGCGAATATATTAATAAATAATCTGTGCGAAAGTTGAGAAAACTGCAGAAGAGATTTTCATTTAACTAATTAATTTGTCTTTACACTTTTATGAAGATGCAGAGCTTCATTAATTAAGTGCATATTTAATAAGATTTTAGGTACTTGAATATAAACATGATTTGGCTGACGTAGAAATTTTAATGAAATTACTTAATGCTCAGCATGCCTTGAAAATTTTCTTGAGTAAACCATTGAAACGCAATGTAAATTTATATATAAGACTAGACATAAAGTTAATTTTAGTGTGTGTATGTATATATAACAGAAATATTGATCTATAATATGACATAGTTACTCCTGTCGCAATGGAAACGCTCAAAAATAATAGGTTACCCTTACTTCTCATGGAGATACACAAGTGGAAATCGAACACTTGCTGTGAGATCGTCTAAATTTGAAATTTGGTATACGTATCCTTTTCGCGACGTATACGCTCAATAAAAACGAAAGTGACGATCATTTTAAATGGGTTTCACCTTATTCGCGCGGGATTAAGGTTTAGACGAGTAACATCGAGTGCAATTGCTAGTTATTTATAAAATTATAGAGTAGACATGACGTGTACAGTTATATAAAAAGTAGGTAGAAATGATAATGCTCGTTTATAAATATCATAGTTTGAGGTTTTTAAATTGAGGTTTTTATATTTAAAAACCTCAACCTTATATAACCCGTGCAAAGCGTTGCTATTATTTTTATTTGTTTCTGTGTTCCATTTTAGAGTACCCGAAATGACCATATCAATAGCCATATTCCCATAGGGGTAGGCAGGGACCACGTTATTCCACTCCTCTTCCAACCCTCTCTCCTATGACTGAGGAAGCCTATGTTCAGCAGTGGGACGTTAATAGGCTGCTACTTACTTTGTACATATGATGTTTTGAAGCATCTTGTTCTACTTGTTACGATCCTTGCATATCTCCTTCGCTTCTTTCATTCTCATTAAGCTTTTTATACAAGTTCTTTGGTTTAGAGTACTCTTGACCTAGCCCTTATTTAAAATGTACTGGATTCGGTCCAGGAACGTTCGCCTTGGTCTTCCTCTTCCAACTTTCCCAGTCACTCTTGACTCATAAATCCTGTTTTTCAGTCTCCTTTCATTTGTTCTCTCTACGTGCCCAAACCACGTAAGCATACCTTTCTCAGTTTTAGTCACTACATCTTCTTTTATACCCCAACGTTCTCTTATCACACTATTTCTTACTTTGCCATTCAGTTTCAATCCACTCATACTTCTCAACGCTCTTATCTCTATCCCATTTATTTTACTTTTGCGCTTCTTCTGTCATACCCAACTTTCACTACCATACATAAGTGTTGGCACCAACACTCCTCCATTCATAGCCAGTGCACAGGTCCTTTGAGACACCATCTGGCTATTCATAAAGGCGGTTCATTGATATGTGGAAGATGAGTTATTAACTAACTATCTATCAAAACTAGAAAATCTTAAAACATACTTTTTGTACGTTTAAAAATAATATTTAGGCTAAGAAATAGACATATACCTTTATATAATGTGAAATATATTTTGAGGAAGTCTCTAACACCTGTTAGTGACTTGTACGCTCGTATACGAAATCAAATTTTGCGAGCAACATTAACGTATTGAATTTTGATAGATTTGGCTTTAAAAGTATATAAATTTGTCAGTGATTCTTACATAAAATTTTAGTATTTCATTGTACATTGTTTGAATTGTAATTTATAAGTTTACTCTGGGACTGGGTTGTATGATTTACAATACAATGAAAAAAGAAACAACAACCTGAGTACCTGTGGTTTTATTTGATTTTTTAATGACCCTGTTGTTTTAAATCTATAAAGTAAAAGGCAGTGACTAGATGAATTGACAATATGTGATTCCCACGAGAATATAAAACCTCTTAAGATGGTTTAAAGCTTTGTGGTAGTAATAAAATCAATCCCATTTCAAACGGAACTTTATACAATTTATATTCAGGAAAGTATACTGTTTTTCAATCCCAATTGCCAACTGTATACGAATCTGTCTTTATACAAACCCAGTCTGGTGTTGTCTTTATATAAACTGTTGACAAGTTAGCGCTTGATTGTAATTACACCTGATGATATAGTTTAAGATGAAATCTAGCTAACTTGGTAAGAGGTAACTTCTTATGGGTTCTACGTATGATTCTCAGCGCAGACTTTTTCGCTTGGTGGCAAATGTTTGCTGGCAAGGTTATAACTAGCCACGACCGAAGCTTCCTCCGTGTAGACTCAAACGAATTAGAAAATGCAATTTCCTAAACTTGTTTTCGAGCCCAGGACTTTCACTATTAAAGCAAGTACAATATATGCTTTTGTAGGTGTGATTGTGACTGATGTCCTCTTAAAAATCTGGACAATTCTTGATGTGATTTCTCAATAATTATTTTGATAATTCATATATACACTGTATCTGGAACGATACAGGTGTCAATTTCATAAACAGTGTTGCTATAAATAAAGGTTTTAACTCTCTTTAATAACATTATAAAATGAAAAACGATAAGCCTAAATTCATTTACGTTTAAAACCGTTATATTCGTTCTTTCGACGATATCGTTACAAAACTGTATAATGTTTTATACACTGTGAAAATATGATAAGCTTGAAAACATTGTAAATGGCAGTTCTACGTGCTCTAATTGCTTTATAAACATTTAATATGGTATAAAAAGGTTGAATTTAAAAGAGTTATTTAGCCAGTAGCGTGAGCCGCGCCCAACGTTGTACAAATGTGTTTCTAGCGCATAAATCAACTCATGATAATTATAAAGGAGCAAATTAGTGTAAAACCCGATTTTATTGTCACTACAATGGTTAAGTTTACCTATTATTTCAATACCTTGTTCAAATTTTAATCGCTTTAAAATACTTTTGTTTTATCCACTCAACTCCAAATACGTTATCAATTCTCTTGCGATTCTAAGTTAATAATGCACATATTTTACTTGATAAAAACCAGAATTTATAACTAATAACACATTATCGGCTGAAAGCTAAGATACCCAAATCTTTTGTGATATTTTTTCATATACCTGCTTATTTGACAGATTTTATGTATGTTTTTCCTATTTTTTAATTATGGAATGGAAAAGGAAATCTCACTTATATCCGGATCCCGCTGGAATATGGAGAAACTCCTTCTTAGTGAGTATCTACGTTAAAAAGCACCCTATGTTTTTTCTCTGGCTGTATATTAGTTTTGTCGTGAAAGCGCTACAGTTCGCATTTATGATATTAGTAAGGATTGTTACCATCTCTTCTGTCGTAAAATTGCTTTTTTTAATATACGTGTAAAATATCAAAAATATTACAGACCAGCTGATCTGGCAAAAGTTATTTATACCTTTTAATAGCTTAATAGCTAATTTATAATGTTAATATTGTATAAATATGTGCGTTGAATAATCCAGAAGAACTGCAATATCGAGTAAACATAGTCATTCTGGAATATATAGTCTTTCTTGTCTATATGCGCGTATGACATTTGAATAAAATGGTACTCTGCGAAAAAAAAGGAATATAGCCATCGCTAAACTACTACGTTATATTATAGCATTATTTATTTTATTTAGATTGAAATTTTTAAATTCGTTATATCTTTGACAGATTTTTGAACGCGATGACAAATTTTTTGTGATTATTTTTTTTACATCTTGGATTACATTAACGCATTTTTATTAGGGATCCCTATTTTTTTAAGTTATACTTCTTTTGTCGGATGAGAGTAAATTTTTACGCCCACACCGTCACTAAAAACCGACACCTTGATGTTAGCTATAGTGAACATTTTAGTTTTTTTAAATTATATAACACCTTAATTGTTATATTACATTACTTGTTAGATATATTGTGACATTGAAAATATCAATGTGACATTCTTATCAAAACTATTACTTTCAGACTCAATAAAAAACAGATTATAAACTATTTATATCCAATGAAAACTGCCTCATTGGTCTAATGGTTAGCACGTTGGGGTACAGACATGAGGTCCTGAGTTTGAGTCCCGGGCCGGGACAATTTAAAAATCGATATTGAGTTTTCTGTAAAGAGTTTCTCAATATTTGTCTGAAGTTGGTTATTGGCGGTGTGATCCACCACCGTGCCTCAGAGAGCACGTTAAGCCGTCTGTCCTGGGCCTGATCTCTCTCTGTTCGTGTCGGATTCCCGTCACATTGGACTGTGAGAGTGAAAGAATAGAGAGTGCACTTGGTAGAGATGCCTACCAATCGGCAGTGGAGCAGCGTGGTGGGTCTATTATCTTGGAACCTCTCTCATAAGAGCGAGGAGTTCTGTGCCCAGCAGTGGGATGTTAATGGGCTGCTACTTACCTTACCTTTTTATACAATGAAAGTAAGTTTACGTTTTTTAAAACGTGCATTATTTCCATACACAACGGTCGAAGGAACATACATGGGTAAAGGAGAGGATAAGTTACCACTAATTTTAATTGGAAATTTTCGGAAAATGGATTTGTGGACAAATTAACATTAGTTAATTTCAACATATTTGTGTCATACTTTAGATATCATAAGCCTCTTGTAACTCACATGTCTACTGAACTCCAACCAATGGAAGTGAATTAAATAGTAAAAGTTGCATGCTAAATTCAAAAAAATGTCCATTTCTTTAATTATGTAGACATATTTATTGTGATATTTAAATATACTTTGTTTAACTAGATAATGCGTTATAATAAAAGTTTCTACGTTTAATATATATCTTTTTTCTATTGTTAGTGTCGTTTATTCTACAAACATAGAATAAGTTGAAAGATAAACTTTTTTGAACATATTTTTTTCTTACTACGCCAAAGAAGTATAACTTCTAACACGTGGAATACTTACACTTTTTTTAAAAGTAATATAGCCTTTGTCACCCAGTGAAAATGCTCCCATGAGTTGAGGGCGGAAGTTCTCACGGCTTCTGCACTAGTAGCAGAGTAGCCGCGAGAACCACAGTGGAATTACTAGACGCTGATGAAGTAAGGAGAGTCAGGGTTCTAGCTAACAGAGCCTTCACCCAAGGTGGAAGGGCGATCTCGGGACCTCAGTGACGGGGGTCGCCATAGTAGAGGCGATCCGCCCTAATCTGGGTAAGTGGCTAGGCAGAGAGCACGAATCGCTCTCCTACAGATTGGTGCAGATGCTTACCAGTCATGGTTGTTTCGGCAAATACCTGTACCAAACTGTTGGCTGTGAGCCGTCAGCCAGATGTCACGAGTGTGGTGCCTCGTCAAACACAGCCCACCACACTGTGGCAGAATGTCCTGCCTGAGTTTCTTAGCGACTCATTATGATGTCGCTGATCGGCACAGATCTCTCACTGGCTAATATTATAGGTGCAATACTCATCAGTGAGCAGGCCTGGAGAGCGGTTGCCTCCTTTTGCGAGACTGTCATCTCGCTTAAGGAGGCACGACAAGGGTGAATGACGCTGAGGCACCGGCCCCGACGAAGTGGAGTAGGAAACAGGAGGAGGAGGTTTATAGAACTCCTCCCCCTGTAGGAGGTTTGTAAGCCGGCTACAACCGAGCCGGCTACAATAAAAAACACAATTGTTTCCTCTTTATTATATTAGTTTAGATTCTTCAGTAATAATATTGTAGGATAGAAGTCTTTTATAGGTTCGTAAAGAGGCTGTTTATTTTGACCGCTATATCCGTATATACGACATGAAATATCGTCATGAGGCAATAGGCAATGGGCGAGTAATACCTCAAATCCACTGGTTATTGCCCAATATCACGTACCCCGCTGTTTATCGGAATCGTGACTTGTTTGTGCAAGTTTTCAAATTTCCGATAATTTTATTGGTATAAAATTCCTGCATTCATAAATGTCAACAGGCCCTACTTATATACAATCAACTTGCATTTTAGATGTTTTACTCATTTTGATAATTATATTATCACCCGATTTATTAATTAGATACTGAGATGGTTCGGACACGTCGAGGGAATAAATGAAAGGAGACTGACAAAAAGGATTTATGAGTCAAGAGTGAAAGGGAAAGTTGGAAGGGGAAGATCAAGGCGAACGTTTTTGGACCATATCCAGGACATTTTAAATAAGGGCCAGGTCAAGAGTACTCTAAGCCGACGAACTTGTATGAACGGTTTAATGAGAATGAAAGAAGCGAAGGAGATATGCAAGGATCGTGGCAAGTAGAACAAGATGCTTCAAAACATCATATGTACAAAGTAAGTAGTAGCCTATTAACGTCCCACTGCTGAACATAGGCTTCCTCAATCATAGGAGAGAGGGTTTTTAGAGCATAGGCCTACCAGGCTGCTCCACTGAGGATTGGCATGCATAATACACAAGTGCACTCTCCTATTCCTTCGCTTTCATAATCTGACGTGGCGGGAATCGGACACGACCGGAGAGAGATCGAATGCTGAATCGACGGCTTAACGTGCTCTCTGAGGCACAGGGATGGAGCATACCGCACCCTTTCCAGCTTCGGGCAAATATTGAGAAAATCTTAATAGAAAACTCAATATCGATATTTGAACAGGCCCGTCCCGGGACACGAACCCAGGGCCTCATGTCTGAAGTCAAACATGCTAACCACTAGACCAATAAAGCAGTTTGTACAAAGTAAGGTAACTAATTAATGTTTAAAGCACCATCTTACAAATTTGGACTTTTATACGTAGGGGCCTTCGTTATATTCATCTATTTTAAAAAGTTTGGGCATAGAAGGTACTTTACTTTAATTAAAACAACGTAATTTGCAACTATTCTGGTAGTAATAGAAAGTAAGTTTATAAGATTCCATCGTCAATAGTTACAAGAAAATAGTTGTAACCCGCGGTGTCACCCGCCTAATTTCCGATCCCGTGCAACCGTCGAGAAACCCTTTCTTAATGAGAGTCTACGTAGCGAAGGAAATTCTCCGAGAGATCTCGTGTTGAACCAGTGATTGATGATTTTTCGTTTATATAACCCGAACCCCTGAAACTATGGAAAAACCGATTCTTAGTGAGTGATTACGTCGAGGTAGGAATTCTTCGAAAGATCTTATACTGAACCAGTGAGTGAACGTTTTTTGAACTCGTGAAACTATGGAGAAACCCGTTCTTAGTAAGTATCTACATTGCGAAAGGAATATCTATATCAAAAATCAAGTCAACTAGAATATCTCCTAAAGGTTGAGTGAATGGTTGACCATGACGAACTTAGAAATTATTTATTTGATTTTGATACTTTTTCATGCACTTGCTGGCTTTGTTTCAACTTGAGACTTAGGATAGGTTTCATTTTAATTTGTAATCAAAACTTCTCTGATTTTCACGGAGAACTCGTTAATTACGAGTTTTACTATCAAATCAGTTATTATAAAAATTTCCCTAACCCTAAGGTTGCCTGGCAGAAATCACTTAGCGATAAGGCCGCCTTTTTACTCTATGATTAAGTAATTGTATTTTTATTTTATATATTGTTTGTAGTTTACAATAAAACAACCTCAGCTTTTTAAATTCCACGTTTAAGTGGATTTTGATGCATGTTTCGCGGGTCAGCTAAGATAGCGTACTTTTTAATGCAAAGTTAACAGTGGAACAGGAAATCCAGGTCGTATAAGTAATTCCTATTGAGCTCCAATGCAAAATAAGAAAGTTTAGTAGTGGTAGAATGCTGCAAACTCAAATCTTAATAATGTAGTTCCGAAGCGCCTCACGTTCCGCGAGTATATCCCGGTTTTGTATGCCACTGTAAGCAAATACACAATGGTGTTGACATTTCTTTCACTTTAATCTCAGCTTCTCATATATGTCTAGAAAATAACTTAGTTTTTCGTTTTTAAAATTCCTTCTACAAGAACACACTCTCTCTAAATTTAATATTCTGAACACAACGTTTTTTAAATGTTACCTAATTCGTAATATGATGTTAAATAACTACATTTTATAATACGGCTACGTATTTCGAAATATAGCACTCAAACAAACAGTTGTTACAGAAGTTTACAAATATATTCAGATAAAACACTTTTAAACATATTCAATTTTTACTTTTAGATCACATAGCAAAAATACACTTATTTAATATTAAAACAACATGGACCATATTTAAGCAAAACCCACGTATTTAATGTTAAAAAAAACATGGATTATATTTTACCAAAAATCCACGTTTTTATTGTTAAAACATCATGGACCATAAATGGACCATCAAAAATACACTTATTTAATATTAAAACAACATAGAGTGGAATTTAGCAAAATCCACGTATTTATTTTTAAACCAGCATGGAGTGTATTGTAACAAAAATCCACGTATTTATTGTTAAAACAGCGTGGACCACATTTTAGCAAAAATACACCCACTCAATATTAAAACAGCATGGAGTGTATTTGAGCAAAAATCCACGTATTTATTGTTAAATCAGCATGGACCACATCTTGGCAAAATACACCCATTTAATATTAAAACAGCATGGAGTGTATTTTAACAAAAATCCACGTATTTATTGTTAAAACAGGGTGGACCATATTTTAGCAAAGATACACTTATTTAATATTAAAACGGCATGGACCATATTTTAGCAAAACTCGCGTATTTATTGTTAAAACAGCATGGAGTAGATGTTAGCAAAAATCTACGTTTTTATGGCTCTTTTAAGCTCATTAGCTGTTTTCCGCAATGTCACTAGCACGGTTTCCTAGCTCGTGGAAATATGGAAAAATTTATACTAAGTGACTGTCTACTTTGCGAGAACACTCAATTAGCTAAATTTCAAATAAATTGTCAATAATATGTAACAATTTCCTGTCACAGTATTTTACCACTATGAAATTACTCGATCGATATGAATGTATTTTTTTGGTTTGCATATTATACACCTGGGAATAGATTTTATTTAAATTAATTACCAATTTTGAACTATCAAGTAGGAGAATAAATTGTTAAATATGAGTTCTATTCTTAACTAAACAACATCCTCGTCAGATCGACGGCGTCGTTTTTTATGTCTTATTGAAGTGTATGTAAACGAAATTGCACGGATCTGCTTGTATATAAAAGGTAAGTAGCAACCCATTAACATCCCACTGCTGGGCACAGACCTCCTCACTTATATGAGAGAGGGTTTTTGACCATAGACCCACCACGCTGCTCCACTGCGGATTGGCAGGCACAGTACACAAGTGCAGTCTCTATTCCTTCACTCTCATAGTTCCGACGTGACGGCAATCCGACACAACCGGAGAGAGATCAGACGCAGGACCGACGTCTGAACGTGCTCTCCGAGGCACGGGAGTGGATCACATCGCCAAATTTTTCCCAACTTCGGGTAAATATGGAAAAAATCTTAATAAAAAACTCAATATCAATAATGAATTGGCCCGACCCAGGACCCAGGACTCATGTTTGTAGTCGAACATGCTAACCACTAGACCAATGAGGCAGTCGCTTGTATATATATAGTTTTAAAAACGCTTTATTCACATAGGATCTAGTTTAAGAACTCTGTTTCATACCATATATATGAAGTTACCTATATTAACTAGATTTTCTGACGGGCCCGTACCAGTTGTATACAGTTACAGGATCAAGATAGGGCGAAACTTACGTTACCACAATGCCTGTTATGCATTAAACAATGTGTATTTACATAAAACTATACGGAGCTTAGAACTGTATCGGTATTAATTATTTAACATTTTTTAAAAGTAAAACTTCTTAAGCACTATTCAGTTGGAGAGTAAGCTTGTGAATGCGTTACGTAAAGGTTGTGAAAATTGTGATCGGACGAGGTGAACGGGTAAATATATTTAAAGTAAACTTCTTTTTTCAATAGACATATTAAAAAAACAAGCTATACGTTACTTTATTTATAACCCGAGAACTACCATTATAAATTAAGTTAGTAGCTAATACCACGATGTTATCTCCGTACTAGATTCCGTGGCAATATGGGAAAAGCAGACCTGTTTGAGAAAGATATACCGAATTTCAGGGCGATCGGACGTTAAATTTTGGAGGTGTGATTATTTTTTTGCTTATTCCCCTCATACGCTGCGAAAGGAATGCCGTGTTTCCAGTAATACAAACCTATGTATTGGAGATCTCGTGATAATGATGAGAGAGATTATTTTCTAATTGTTTGTATTCCATCGATATTTTAACATTTATTCTGCTTTTCGAGACGTTTAGAGATCATTGAAATCAGTCCAGCTGTTCTTGTGGTATAAATGATGTAATCAACCAGACTTATTTTGGGATTTTTTTATTTCAGGACCACCAGTACCAGAATACTTGATGTGCTTTTAATATAAAAACTTACATCTAGAAATTGGTGAAGTGTGCATATTTTTAAGGTAGCCACAACATGAGTTCAAAATTACAATAAAATAATGAAAAAATACATACTGGCTATACGTATTTGTGCTGTTAGTCAGAAATCGCATCCCTAAATAATTCCTTAAATTATACGTAGTTTAAATATAATATACAAATACGTGTGATTAATTGAATGGATTTTCAGATTGAGAATGAACGTCTTTCAGATTAGTTAAATTTAATTAACACGTAAATATTTAAATACAAATTTAATTAAGGTTCAAATAAAGACCTGCCTCATTGGTCTAGTGGTTAGTATGTTCGGCCACAGTATTGAGGTCCTGCATTCGAGTCTCGGATCGGATCAGTTTAAAAAATAGATATTGAGTTTTCTAATAAGATTTGCTCAATATTTGCTCGAAGTTGAGAATTTCAGGTGCGTTTCATCCCCGTGCTTTGGAGAGTACGTGGAAAAGCCGTTGATCCTGCGCCCAGTCTCTCTCCGGTCGTGTCGGATAGCCGTCACATCGGAATATGAGAGTGAAGGAATAGAAAGTGCACTTGTGTACTAATGCTGCCAACATGCAATGGAGCAGCGTCGTGGGTCTATGCTCTAATAACCCTCTCTCGTACCAGAGAGGAGGCCTATGCCCAGCAGTGGGACGCGCTAATGGGCTGCTACTTACCCTATAGAACTGACAGTAATTTCTTAACAGTGCATTATCTATATTTTAATGCTGTATGTGATTAAACATGCTCACATTGAGTCATAAATAAAATATTTACTCCAAAATATTCTTTAAAATAGTTTTGTCTATTTTTCGTTATTATACTAGCCCTTTTTGTGCTCAAGTACCAGCCCACTTACGCCACAGGCTGGACAAATGTTTCCCCACCAATAGGGGTGAGAGTTTATAGAGCATAGACCCAACACGCTGGTCCAATGCGGGTTGGCAGGCATAGTACTGAAATATATGCACTAACACAAATGCACATTCTATTCCTTCACTCTAATCAGCGGATTTTGTGCCTATTTCAATTTAAAACAATAATTCGAAGGCAATAGATATTGTACCTTCAGTTATCTGCAGTATCATTTAGAATTACTTTTCACGTACTTAATTATAATAAAGATATTTAGAAAGAGAAAAAGAATTGAATACAACAATATAATAAATATATAACACAATATAATTTGAACGTGCGTCCCACCGTCCTGTGATTCTTATAGTCCAAAAACTACGGTACATAAGGACGTGAATTTATTCACCGTAATATAATTTGAAATGCTTGTACCACTTAATAATGTGGCGTGACCCAAAGGATTTGTATTTCGTGAAACGATATAGAAAGTCCAATGACTTCTAGGTTGAAATACGACACAAAGGGAAGTCAAAATCTTTAGTTATTATGCTTTTTATTTATCCGATGATTAAAGTTTATATCTGATGTGCCACTGATATAATTTATTAAAGGCGTTATCTTGACATGAAAAATATATGTAATATCAGTTTCAAATTACTTTATCATCACTTACCATCAGGCGTGTTCACAGTCAAGCGCTAATCTGTCAGCATTTAATCAATATTTGTAACGAATTTCATTAATGTAATGGAAAAATCAACAAATCAAAGTTTATAACAGCCATTTCAGTTCGTTGAACTAAGATTGAGCGACCCGGAGCGCTGCTCTCCGGAAACTCGTCAACTAATAATTTCCTGGATTAAAGAAAAATCTCTGTTTGAACGTTGTTAAAATTAAAAATAAATACCTACGGTTTAAAAAAGGTATATGCCATATTGGCTTGATTGTTCTTTTCAATCCATCATTGCGCTTTTCGATTATGGAAAACATCGTGATTTTTTTATTAGTAATTTATAAATTTATAATTCTTTTTTCCTTTGTACAGAATTATCTGAACCCGCGACTTCGTCTGTATGGAATGGTTTTTGGGTAGCTCTTTCATTAATTTAGGCAAATTAGTCACAACACCTCCGCAACCCCCTTGCGAGTTGAATATCCTAAAATACGACCTCTACTCGGCAAAAGGAATATTCCTACCAAATATTGAGTCTCTACGCCTTATGGTTCCAGAGATATCGTGATGAGTCAATAGTTAACATCCCCACAACCCCCCTGGCGGGTGGAATTTCGTTATATCCGTTCTTAGCTGACCTCTCTTTGGCAAAAGCAATATTCCTACCAAATTTGAAGTCTCAACGCCTTATGATTCTAGAGATATCGTGACGAGTCAATAGATACCTTTTTTTTTGTCGCTGGGAAATGCAATTTACGCACTAACCCGGACCGATGACCAGTCAAGAGTGTGGGACTCGGCGATGGAACTCGCAATACCCACTAAAACCCAGCGGAACCCTCGTCATCCATTAGTGAGGCACCAGGTGTTCAGCTTTCGCATTCTGCCCTGATGTCCCGGATGAGTCCGGCGGAGGTTTCATGGTGGCGGGAGGAGATGCGCAAATATGCGCCGCCTTATATTCCGCTTTCTTCGGCGGTGAGGGGGTGCATCCACTGCATTCTCCCTCTCTCTCGTGGGCTTCCTTTAGCGAGACTATCGTCTCGCAAAAGAATGCCACTGCCGCCCGCCCTCTCTCGCTGGAGAGCATCGCGCCTACAAGGCTTCCCAACGAGAGGTCGCCGCCGATCAACGCCACCAGAAGGTGACACTGAGGTCCCCAGGCCGCACAATCTGCCACAGTGTGATGCGCCGAATCTATCGCTGCGCCACACTCATGACAAGCGGGTGACTCCTCCCGACCAATTTGGTGCAGGAACTTTCCGAAGCACCCATGTCCAGTCAGAATCTGCACCAATCTGTAGGAAAACGTCCCGTGCTCCCTGGAAAGCCATTGCTCCAGGTGAGGACGGATCGCCGCGAGTCAATAGATACCTGGATATCTCTTATATATAGATGATGTCTGTCAATTTGGCTTGTTAACAAGTAGACTTTATTAAATAAATTTTATTGCATTTTTTGGGTCATTATTTCCATAATTAGTCAATTTTAAGCCCATCAAGTCTTTCAGCTTGAATCTACCTTGTGATTACATTTCAAAGCATACGATTTTAAAAAGTAAACACCGAGCTAAAGAAATGTGGCTCTAATTTTATATTAGTTGGCTCGGGTCTACATAACCTGAATCTTTCACTAACTTGAAATGGAGCAGCTTGCGGAGCGGATTACGTTTCAATCTAGACCTTTTGAATAGTAAATTTTACCCGCAGTAGAACATCAATGGATGCAATCACTTAACTATGACCCGAAGTTTCTAGTACCTTAAAAAAATGTGACATTTTATGTTAAAGAAAATATATCTGATAGTTTTGTCGATCACCATAGTATAAATATAAGTATATACATATACTAATATATATCATATCATATAAATCAAATCAAATCAAAAATATCTTTATTCAAGTAGGCATATTACAGCACTTTTGAATCGTCAAATTATATTTTTTTTCCACACTCTGATTCTAATATACATCTGATGACGGTACTCAAGATCGGCTTAAAATCTAAAGTTACGAGGGTTCCTTCGCGCCCTGATCCGAGAAGAACCCACAACAAACTCAGTCGGGTTTTTTTTTTACCATCATCATTACAATAACATATTAGTTTACTATATTTTAATTAAAATTAGAGCAATTCGTTCACTCCCAGGCGTTTCTATCGTCTAAGTAATCTTGCAACTTATAATACGATTTTTCTATCAACTTTCTTTTAACAAAGACTTTGAATTTATTAATTGACATCTTTAGAACGTCTTGTGGGAGTTTATTATAGAAACGTATACAGTTACCCTTAAATGAGTTGTTAATCTTATGTAGCCTACTAGAATTTATAACAAGTTTGTTTTGGTTTCGTAAGTTATATGATGTACATTCACTCTTTTTATTAAAAGAGTCAATGTTTTTAACACATACAATAAGTTTTCTAATATATATACACAGTGAACTGTTACCATCATCATTACAATATCATATTAGTTTACTATATTTTAATTAAAATTAGAGCAATTCGTTCACTCCCAGGCGTTTCTATCGTCTAGGTAATCTTGCAATATATATATCTAAACTTATAAAGAGTAAATATTTGTGTTTTTGTATTAACGTATGATTGTAACGTTTTCACACAAAAACTACTAGACCGAATTCAAAATACTTCCACCATTAGAATGCTGCATTTTTACTCAGCGATATTACTTGCTCAAAAAAATAAGGATTACTAATAAAAATGCCTTAATGTAACCCAAGGTGTGAAAAAATTAGTCGCAAAAATTCTGTCATCGCTTGCGCTGCGGTAACTATTGATGATAGAACAAAAAATGTTTTGCAATATTATAGAACGTATTAATATCTACAAAATAGTCCAGGATTTCATATTTCCAACTACTGTAGTTATGCCATTATAATTCCTTTTTACATTTTAAAATTCAATAGAGTGGCGACAATAATCAAACCATATTATACCTTTGTATTAATCCCTGTCCTATTAAATTATATTTATTTAAAAACCGTTTCAACACCTGTAAAGTACTTTTTAAATTTTTAAAATCGAACATTCCATTCAGAAGATATAACGAATTTAAAGATGTCAATTAAAAAAAATAATGATATGATATAATGTAGTTTAGCGATGGCCGTATTCATTTTGCTCACATGTCATCCTAGATAAATAGATAGATAATATTTTTTATTGAACGCCACGCTAAAAATAGATGTACAATTACTCATCATACACACATATAGACAGAAAAGAGTTCCAGAATGAAAGTTTTTATTCGTTAGTACAGGTCTCCTGGAATATTCAGTACACAAATTTGTAAATGTGTCTTAATGTAATGAATTTTTACGTTAAGAAAAAACTATGTACAGTCCGACTTAGTAGACTATCCACGGTATTATTTAAGGGCTTTCTAACTAATTTTCAATTAGCCTTTCTTGCTCTCAATGCTTCATATATGCTAAGTTAGAGATCGAAACCAAATTTACTTTATTATTTACATCAATCAAATAAGGCTGCTGAAACAACTCATATTTAATTATACATCTCTGTGTATGATTACAACAGCAGTAAATCTCAGCCGTAGTCAATCAGTCATTTACTGGCGTGCATAATAAAGCTGACTCGCTCGGGGAAGTACCAAATCCTCACAGAATACCAGCATGACATAGCAACATTATTTTGCTGTGTTTCGTTGAGTAAATGACGGATCCGGAAGTCAAAAAGGTTGCCTTATAAAAGCGCCGTTAAAACATTATCTATGTACAAAAGGATTTGCTCGTACATGAGAAACAGGATTATCAGGCCCTTAGTTATAGGGATTCGTGATTATCCAGACTACCAAGTTGTATCAATGGCATTATATATAAAATACCTGCGCCACCGGTACCAGTGCGGATTATCAGGCATAGTACACAAGTGCACTCTCTATTCCATCAGTCTCATAGTCCGTTGTGACGGGAATCTAACACGACCGGAGAGAGATCAGGCAGGATCACACTGCCAAAGTATATGGGTGGAAAGTATTTCACCGACGAGATGATCGGTAGTAGAATTATGATGGCAGTACTAACTTGAACAGTGAACAATAGATTCTATAGAAGACATAGAAGGAAGGAATTTATAGTTCTTCTGTGATCTTGAGTCTTCAGTTTATTGGCTAGTTGGATTACGCTTTTCGTCATACATTCGTTTATTCGGCTGCCTAGCGACAACAATTAGTCCATTTAGAGTAGTAGTCCATAGAGTTTCCAACATATTTCTAGATAAACAACACCCTTAAATCATGTTACTTTAATTTATCTTTCCGCATACAAAATTACGAAAAGATTATCTTTGGATATAGGTATTTGTATGGCTTCCAATTAGCCGATCGCTGTGCCGTATTTGCTATTGCTGTTTGCAGTATATCCGCTTTCGACCGGGGAATCCTACTGATATTTTGCTACGAAAGTCAAACATTTCGTTCGTGCATCTATTGATTTATCAGAGGCAGAGTCAATACTCTGGAATCTGCAAGCAAACTTTTATTTTTTTATTACATTTCAGAAAGGTAAGCTGCATAAACGACCGCAATATTATGTGATATTCTAAACACAGGAACCTAGTGCCAGTCAGTGGGTGAAGATTGTATTTTTTCTGTAATGTGCTATTAAATGCTAAAAAATAAATAAAAAGTCTCCGTCAAGACAATCCCCGAAGACTTATGGTAGCTGATTGACAATCACCTGCCTAAATTTACCATGTCTTTCGCTCTATGCATTACTTACGTAAAAAAATGGACTCTAGTTTTGGATGCATCTTACGATACAATGGTTAAGTAAGTAAGTAGCAGCCCATTAACGTCCCACTGCTGGGCACAGGCCTCCTCACTCCAAGAAGCGAGGGTTTTTAGAGCATAGACCCACCACGCTGCTCCACTGCGGATTGGCAGGCATAGTACACAAGTGCACTCTCTATTCCTTCACTCTCATAGTCCGGTGTGACGGGAATCCGACACGACCGGAGAGAGATCAGGCGCAGGACCGACGGCTTAACGTGCTCTCCGAGGCACGGGGGTGGATCACACCGCCAGCTTCCCAACTTCGGGCAAATATTGAGAAAATCTTAATATCGATTTCGAATTGGCCAGACCTGGGACTCGAACCCAGGACCTCATGTCTGTAGTCGAACATGCTAACCACTAGACGAATGAGGCAGTTATACAATGGTTACGTTAAGGTAAACCGTTTCTAAGTTTGATGTTATAGGCAACCATAAAAGTTCATGTAGTTTTCATTTATTGTTTAGCAAGATAAAGTAGTGAGGTAAATTATTGTACATTAAAAAACTGATTTTTTAAAATATCATTAAATGTGTTAGGTAAGTTTGTTTATTTTAAATAAAACTGATGATGATATGATTATAAAGCTGATGAATCCGACAAATGATTTTTGAATAATAAAATATAACCAAATTAAGATTGAAATATGTTTGTCTAAAAATAGATTATATTACAAATTGGTATAATCCAAAAGTTTGAAGATATAATTTCCTGTGTTTATCTGCGATGAAAGAAATCCTATGATTTTGATGTATAATGAAAAAAAATTAACATATAAATCGTTATGTCGTTATTTATGACTTCTGTTGTCAAATCTATGTTCAATATATATATAAGAGATATGACATATCACGATATCTATCGAACCATAAGGCGTAAAGACTTGAAATTTGGTAGGAATATTCCTTTTGCCGAGTAGAGGTCAGCTAAGTACGGGCTTTACAAAATTCCACCCGCAAGGAGGCTTACGGGGTGTTAACTATTGACTCATCACGATATCTCTGGAACCGTAAGGCGTAGAGACTTGAAATTTGGTAGCAATATTCTTTTTGCCGAGTAGAAATCATGTTTCTTGTTTATAGAACAATTTGCTTAAATTAATGAAATTGCTACCCAAAAAACATTTCACGCAGACGAAGTCGCGGGTTCAGCTAGTAAATTATATAAGCATCAAATATATAGTGCTGTATTTTAGACCCAGCATTTGTTTCACGTCAAACGTGATTATCCAACAGTATAACCACGTCTTTTTACTAACTTGTACATTATTATTTTTATTCTAGTTATGGTATAACTACCAATTGCTATTTGTGATGGGTTCATCTAAGGATTTCTTCGGCAAACAAACATACACGAAATTTTAACAAAGATGTTGTTAACACAAGTATATTCTTGGCAATACAATTAGCATAAGATTACTTTGTCTTGTTTTTTATAACACTCAGTTAGGATGGTAGACATTTTGATTGCAAATATACTAATGAATATAAATAATATCATGGATTTAATAAAAGTTTTTTTTTAAATAAATGTTCAGCAAGTAGTTAAAAAGTGACTATTATATCATGACATTCCGTTATTCCCCATGCCAACAGTGCATTTACTAAGTATTAAAACATTCGTACGAAATGATATATTTAATGAAGTCAGCAATTTGGGTCACGGGGTGCGGTTCTCAGGGTTAAAATCGAACACACCAGTATTTATGTAAATGACTGTACATTAAAATACAACACTTAGATTCAACAGCAACTGTGCAATTACGTTCATATAATAAACTATAATGAGAAAGTTACGTGATTTCTATTAGTAGTTGGACGAGCTAATGCTTAAAACTTGATAATGACTGCGGTCTTTTTTATCGATTACACAAGTCAACATAAAAAGGAAAGAATACCATCTTGCTAGCTTAGATAACACCTAAGAGGGATTCACCTGGGAGTGTCACAACAATGCGTGAGTAATTATCTGACCCCACCACGAAAACCCAATGGAACCCTCTTCATTTAGAGGGATGAAGAGGATTCCACTGGGTTTTAGTTGATATACAGATGCAGCCCGCGAATCCCACACTCCTGGTTGGAGGTTTGTACTGTTGGAGGTATGTGTTCTGTACTGAACGCAGTATCTTAATTATAATTGTGTGTTTTTGGTGTTAATTGATGATTGCATTGTATTTGAATAGATGTCTTTTATTTCATATAAATCAATTGAATTTGTTGCCGTATTCTTCTCACTAGATATCGACAACCTGTGGTAGATTCTTTGACAAGTATATTGAGCTTACATAATATAAAGAATATTTAGGATTTGATTCTTGACTTTTATTGTAAAATCTCTTAAATTTAAATGACTAAAAACTAAAACTTTGTAGAACAATTGAATGAACATGGTTTTTAGTCATTCTCATTGTTGCCACTTTATTGCTTAATAATTCTCAATATTTTAGAATTATTAGTGTCGCTACCTAATAATCTATGGTCTAACAACAATAAATATTCATTTTAATAATCATTAGTATATTATTATTTCACTTATCATATC
Organism: Elymnias hypermnestra; assembly: GCA_015832385.1. Taxonomy (NCBI): domain Eukaryota; kingdom Metazoa; phylum Arthropoda; class Insecta; order Lepidoptera; family Nymphalidae; genus Elymnias; species Elymnias hypermnestra. Next base: position 1,029,288 of record JACTOM010000060.1, on the reverse strand, counting down.
CATCCCTGATATTTATTTAATTTTGCATAAAAAATGTATTAAATCAATAAAAAACACATTACACACAGTAATACCATGTACTTGACACACAAACATATATAGAGTAAATATGCATATTAATCGCTGTCAATTGCGGGTCGTCACACAAGTGCACTCTCTAGTCCTTCATTCTCATACAGGAATTCGACACGACCGGAGAGAGATCAGATGGAAAACGACGCCTTAACGTGCACTCCGAGGCACCGGGGTGGAGCACATCGCCAACTTCCCAATTCGTGCAAAAACTGAGAATTTCTTAACAGACTACTTAATATCAGTTTTTTAATTCGCCGACCCGGGACTCGGACCCATGCATGGAACAAGGACTCATGGGACAGGGTATCATGTCTGTAACCTCAAGCTGGCCACTAGACAAATGAGTCAGATTTAATACAATGGGTTAGTATGAATTCAATTTAATCTCGAAGAGCAATATTCAAATGTGTGTCTAGTGTCACTTGAAACAGATTAATGTACTCTCAATTGAAATGCAATCAATATTTAGTTGTCAAGAACAGCTGAGTACGTAAGTGTCGGAATTGTGACAGCATTTACCGGATCGGCTTTATGCATAATTTTTATTGATTCGGTCGATATCACTACCCAAAAATTCTATTACATTTCAAGGTCCATTCAAAAAACAATGCCGCATTCTAAAAATGTTCTAACGATGTTAAAACAGGCTAAATAGAATGTCTCAATGTTTGTTATTCATATATCATCAAGTTAATAAAAGTTTTATAAGTATTACTGTAAAAGTCACTTTATAACATAGATATATGGACTAATATTGTCAATGCGGTTTTATGGTTCCAAAGTAACATTTTTTTCGAAAAATATAGTACGCTATGACATATGGTTTTAATACCGAGAGTGAGAGTGAACACAATATTGTTAGTACAATAGATAGACAGATTATATCTACATATATTCTTTCGTATACACCACAGACATAAAACAAGTAAAACAGAAACCAACTTAACAAATAGTAGAAATTAGGCGACCTTAGTTGAGAAGTATTAGTGGATTGAAACTGAGTGACAAAGTAAGAAATAGTGTAATAAGAGAACGTTTTGGTATAAAAGAAGATGTAGTGACCAAAATAAAGAAAGGTATGCTTAGATGGTTTGGGCACGTAGAGAGAATGAATGAAAGGAGACTCACAAAAAGGATTTATGAGTCAAGAGTGAATGGAAAAGTTGGAAGGGGAAGACCAAGGTGAAAATTCCTAAACCAAATCCAGGACATTTTAAATAAGAACCAGGTCAAGAGTATTCTAAATCGACGAACTTGTATGAAAGGTTTAATGAGAATGAAAGAAGGGAATGTGATATGCAAGGTTCGTAGCAAGTGGAAGGACGTGGTCTCTGCCTACCCCTATGGGAATGAGGCGTAATGCTACGTATATACATTATCGCTTATTAGTGATTTCTACCAGGTAACTATAGGCTTAAGGAGGTTACTAATAATATCATGAAAAAATTAACAGAAATTAATATTACAATAAATTGTTATCAAAAATCATATATGGTATAAATACATTAATAATATATCATCGAGAAATTAGCAAAAGACAAATTGCTTTGCATAAAATAATTCATAATGTCTAATAGTCAAAATTAATACAAAAATCTAAAGAAAACTTGTAAGAATCTTTAGGAATATGGACGTGTTTTATCTAATCAACTTTAATAAAGCGACATTTGGAGTTGAAAGTATATCCTAGGAATAAGACATCGTTTGTATAATGTCGTTGCTAAATTATATTTACCTACAGATCAGTCTGTTAGCAAATCACAGCTGGACACTGGTTTTCTTGTTTATAAGAGAGTGTTGACATTTAATTTTTTTATTCGTAAAGCACAATGAAAGGGAAACATGGAAAAGATTTGTCTAGTAAAAAAAAATATCTTTTTAGAAGATATTGAACTACACAGATGATGAAATAGACGAACGACTAAATGATATTTACAATGTGCAAAACAAAACAAAAATAACGCCATTTGTAATCATACTCTTGTTGGAAGGTGTAAAAGTTACATTACAGGTTGATACACGTGCAAGTTTTTCATTAGTGAATGAATTAGCATGGAAGATGATTAAACGTTAAATCTACATATTATTTTGCAACCGTCAGTACTTTCCCTACGTACATAGCCAGATATACTCATATATTTACTTGATCAGGCGTGGGTACAGGTTCATTTTAACATATTGGAGCACAAGGAAATGGCCCTAATCTATTGGAACGGGACTGGCTTGGACCTTTGGAAATAACGTTAATAACGTTAATTTACGTTACGTTACGACCTTATAAATATAGACACGATTAATATCAAATATAAAGATATTGTCGATAAAGGTTTGGGTGAATATAAGGATGATGCTGTTGCGATTCATTTAAAGTCTGATGCATCACCGAAATTTTTAAAAGTTTTTCCTGTCTCATATGCTATTAAGGCTAGAGTTGAGCAGGAAATTGATTGTCTTGTCAGAGAAGGAGTACTTCGAGCACAGCCTTTCTCAGAGTGGACAACACCTGTGGTACCAATAATAAAGAAATGAGGCATTTATGAATATGGCAGTCACATAAATGTGGACTAGCTCCTCCAAACTTGTTTTACCAACTATTCATGTGTCTTTAACACTTCATCATCATAGTCATACAAAAATATTTGTGTATTCTAACAAAATTATGCAAGCTGGAAAGGCTTTAACAAAATATAAACACGTTTTACTTGCCGTTGAATAAATCATTTGAATATTCATACACATGAAGTTGTAATTTTTTGCGCTTTTATACATCATCATTTATTTACAACGTATGATGATATATGTAGAATATTTTTGTAGGTTTTCAGATATAAGCAAATTTCATCTACACTCAATGTTTTATTACTTCTTTTTTTATTCCTTTTACGTCATCTACATATGTGAATAAATTTGTTTCGCATAAAATTTTAATTGGTTTCCAAACAAAAAAATAATTTGTTATTTAGTTGAAATCCTAAAGGCTTTAGTAAATGCAAAATACAGAAATATTGTGAGAAATAGCAAGTGGGCGTTTGCCATGATTCAAAGCGATATCGTCTACAAACTCCACCCACTTAAATAGCTATCAGTTATCATGTCACTGTTATTCAAATTATAAATTGCACGTCCTGCAATGTGAATAGAAATAACTAATGTCTGTCTCTCAGCTTTAATAAGATATTCTATAAATATAAATGATTGTCATAAGATTTCAGAGTTCTACTTTACTAAATCATATATTTGTATTATAAATTAGAAATACTGTGAAATTATAATGTAAGAGATTTAAGACGAAGTGCTAAATATGCATAAAGTTGCAGAATTGGATAAACGAATAAAGCAATTCTTTAAAAGAGCAATCCAACCCTCCCTTACTGCATTAAACAGATACTATTGTTAACAAGTTATCTGGAAAGGGTAATATGTTAAGGAAAAGAAACGAATCTGTTAAAAGATATACATATATAATATAACTATATAATATCAAATTAAAAGAAGTCATGGCGAAGATATCGGAAAATAAACTAGTCAAAGCACAATACAAGCCTAGTAAAAGTACAGTATGCATCAAATATCGTCATCGACCCCTTAACAATATCGTACTGGAACATGAAATTGTTAAAAACTTTGATTTGGTCTATCAACTTCAAATCCTCCTCCTTGCTTCGTTTCCTCAACTCTGAGGGTTGTGACAACCACCTCTGATGAGCAATTTTCTTTTAATAATGGAACGCCATTTGCCTCTGCTTTCCGCGGCGTGTAAGGCATCGTAGACGGAAGTCTGTAATGTGGTGCGGATCTGATCGGACCAACGCATTGGGCTCCGACCTCTTGCTCTTTTGCCATTAACTTTTCCAGTTATCACGAGCTTTTCGAGGTTATCACCCTGTTTCCTGGCAATGTGCCCAAAGTACTCAAGTATTTTTTTGAGGCAGATGGTGGAAAGCCTAGTTGTAACATTGAGTTTCTTAAGAATTGATGCATTGGTCCGATCGATCAACATCAAATAGTTGATAGGAAATCGAGAAAATACGCAGGCTAGAGAAATTTTGCTGAAATTTCATACGAAGTTTATAGCAAAAGTTAAAGCTGTACGATGTATGTTTACAATTTGGAAGTTACACGAATAATGAACACGGATAGCAAACTATCTGTTTGAATTGAAAACATTTCTAATTAGAAATTTAATGAATTGCTACTATCACCCTTTTTATTTAAACAGATATTGAAGCTTTGTTACCAAAACAATGTATTATACAAAAAAGAATAGAAAGCCATAATTAGTTAAAAATATGACTAAAAATAAACAATGCCCTACATTATGTAATATAACACACTTTTTTTAAATTACAAAGTCAGAAACTTCTACAGTTTTAAGTTATAATTAAAAAAGTAAACATGTCAGAAGTGACACTTCTTTTTATATCTATACAAATCTAAAGCTTTAGATTTCCGAAACTTAGAGGGAAGGAAAAAGGAAGATATGTTAGGAATTTAATGAATTTAATTGTCATAAAATATTATAAGTGTCGAAAATTAATACGAATAATATATTGTTATCTCAAATGACGAATTGTTATTAAAAATGCCACGTATTTTTTGTCCATATTAGAAATTATTAATTAAATTTAGTTTTTTAATTTAAAATTAAGAAAAGAGAATTTATTAAATAAGTTTTTTTTATATTTTATGAAAAATACTATATAAAATTTTTAAATGATGAGTGGCAAATTATAATGCCACATGTTATGTGTATAATAAAAATGAAAATCTTCTTTATTCAAGTAGGGTCAAAAAGCTCTTTTGAATCGTCAATAGTCTGACCGTTGGTAACAAATCTACCACAGGTTCGAAAAGTTGATTCCGCTGAGAAGAAACCGGCAAGAAACTCGACGGTTACTACTTTAAACATAGATTTTGTACGTTACAATTTGTTTAGCTGTCATTTGCAACTGGAATCAAGTCCAAACATCTTTGTCACTTAAATAATCTTCAATATTATAATATGTTTTTTGTAACAAGACGTTTTTAATAAATTTCTTCTCTATCTCTATCTTATTAAAAATGCGTATGCTCAACCCGACCAATGATTTCTGAACCTTTATCACTCTAAAATATGGTATTACAAGTTTGTTTTTATTTCTTGTGTTAAAATTGTGTGTTTTGCTCCTTTTGCTGTGTAAATGAATATTATCAAGGTTATATAAAATGTTATTAAATATATATTGCGACGGTACTGTGAGAATTGAGATTTCTTTGAATTTCTCTCTTATGGAAACGCGAGATCCCAATTGATATATAGCACATATTGCTCTATTTTGCAATATAAAGATAGTTTCAATGTCCACCGCCTTACCCCACAACAGTATGCCTAAAGACAATGCCATGAAAATAAGCAAGATACACCATTTTTGCAGTTTCAACATAATGTATTGCCTTACTTTCCTAATAGCAGATGCAGCTGAACTGAGTTCCCCTGCCAGTCTCAATATTTACACCCCACTGAAGCCCAAAATCTAATTTTATTCATTAGAAGACTGTAGACTTAATGGACTACCATCTATTTGGATATTTTTACAGACTTCTTTTGCATTTTGCAAAACGAATTCTACACACTTAAGTCTTTGCTGAGTTTAAAATTAAAACTACCTAAATTAAAAATATTGAAATTATCTAACATTCCAATGAATTAGCATAAAAAACGCTGCAAATCTTCGTGACGCTAATCACGCGTTTGATACGCGTAAAAATTTTACCCTCACGCGCCTAAAGAAGTTTCACTACAATAAATTATACTAATTATTTGACTAAATTGTGTTACATCAAGTGACACTGAATACGAGTTTAACAGAATGTTATTAATGACGATAATTTTGAGCAAGATATAGTATATAAAGAGTATTAACTACTTAAAGAATTGATCAAGACCTCTGGTTTTACAAAGGTAACTGCAAAGTATTAAATAAAGAGTGTGGTCTGCTGCTATATCATAAAAATGACGGTGCTAAAGTATTTAATCGAGATATAGCGTGCAATAGAGTAGATGAGAACTTGTAACAAGGAAAAATAGTAGGGAAATTATTATTGTTCCAGTAAATAGAAACTTGCAAGTTATTTAAAATATAAAATCGTCTTTTAATTCATTATAATTTCTTTTCCAATATTATTATCTATTAAATTCAATGGAAATCGAATATCAAAAGATGATCGTTCGTTTTTTCGATATTAAATTTCAATTTTAATTGGTATAAAATAAGATGTATTGACTAAAATTGAGAAAAATATGCTTAGATAGTTTGGGCACGTAGAGAGAATGAATGAGAGGAGTCTGACAAAAAGGATATGTGAGTCAAGTGAATGGGAAAGTTGGTAGGGGAAAACCAAAGCGAATATTCCTGGACCAAATCCAGGACCGACGATTTTGTATGATAAGCTAAATGAGAATGAAGGAAGCGAAGCAAAGATAGAAGGACGTGGTCTCTGGAATGAGGAATCTGTAGAATGAGGCGTGATGTATCTAATTTTAATTTGTTATTGCATTCATCATAAAATTATAGAATTAAATATTATTATATACGTTAATTTATTTATCTTTAGTTGCGTGACATTTCTTAAAGCTTAGTTGATGGTGAGTGGCTACACAGTCTAGCTGAAAACATTACAACAAGAATTATAGTAATAATTTGACTCTCGCTGGTCAACTTGCTTCATTGACAGAGGTACTGGATTTGATTCTGACCAGTGCAAATTTAGGAAATTGCATTTTACGATTGGTTTGGATCTGAATTGGTTTTGGTAACAAAGCTATAATATATATGTTTGAATAAAAATATTGATAGTAGCAATTAATTAAGCAGTGGGGTGTCTATTTTCTCGGATTTAATCATCTATTTGATCTTGATAGATGAAATCAAAGTTCTTGAAAATTTAATATTCCAGTATGTTACTGTGAAGGGATCGATGACACGATATTTGAAGCAATCCTGCACTTTGATTAAGCTTGTACTGTCCTTCGACAATCGTATTTCCGGATAGCTTCATCAAGACTTCTTTTAATTCGATATTTTCTAGCATTTAGAGTGATATCTGTTGGTGGGAGACTTTGGCTGTAGCGCGTTGGCCTGCAAATACGTGTCGCTAATAAATTGAGTTACATAACCATAATACGCAGAAACAACGATAGTTAAATTACTTCGAATCAGGATAGCTATCTTAGACAAATCATCACTAATCATCAGGTGAGATCATAGTCAAATGCTTCCCTATTTGTAATAAAAGATAAGATTTAATTTAATGTTTATTATATCACCGCTTAGATAAATATCAGGTACCACTCGTTTTTTAAATAAAACCTTATATATGTTTTTTAAAAATCATCACTGTGGTTGTGGGTAAATGAAAACCTCGTGAAGTAATTAGCAGATGGTTTAAAATCTCCCCCTTTTATTTTTTTTAAGAATAATTTCAATACACACAAGTAATAATACGTAATAGTTTTCGTTTGAAGCTTACGGTAATTGTGTTTACATGAAGTCAAAGACTCTGCCAATGAATTATTGTTAGTTCCAAATGTTCTGAATAAATTACTAATCACTAGAGGCCTCTATAAGCTTTTTATAAACTCAATAAACTAGTTCAATTGGCGGAGCCACGTCATCCGCTAAATGTCACCGTCCTATAGCTAACCTTCGCGAGCATAGAAAAATGTAGGCATTAGAAAAATACTTGCATTTCAGGTTTTTTATAAAAAAAAACTTGAAATTTGTAAAGACTGCCTCATTGGTCTAGTGGTTAGTATGTTCGACAGACATGAGGTCTTGGGTTCGAGTCCCGGGTCGGGCCAATTTAAATATCAACAATACATTTTTTATTAAGATTTTCTCAATATTTGCCCGAAGTTGGTAAGTTGGTGGTGTGATCCACCTCCGTGCCACGGAGAGCACGTTAAGCCGGCGGTCTTGCACCTGATCCCTCTCCGGTCGTGTCGAATTCTCGCCACATCGGGCTATGAGAGTGCACTTGTGTACTATACCTGCCAATCCGCACTGGAGCAGCGTGGTGGGTCTATGCTCTAAAAACCCTCGTTCCTCGGAGTGAGGACGCCTGTGCCCAGCAGTGGGACGTTAATGGGCTGCTACTTACTTAATTTTTACTTACTTACTTGTAATTTTAAAATGGAAGAAATTTTATAGGTTGTTAGTCGATTAAGTTTGTTAAGCATAGGGTAAGTATATTTATTATATAAAAATTAAAAGTATATGCTTACAAAGTACACATGTCAGAAGTGAAACTTCGTTGACAAACAAATTTTTAAGTCTTCTTTATATTTACACAAATCTAAAACTTTAGATTTACGAGACTTAGAGGGAGGGAAAAAGGAAGATATGGTAGGAATTTAAGGAATTTAATTTTCATTAAAATATTAATAAAGTCGAAAATTAATACAAATAATTTGTTGAAATCTCAAACGACGAATTGTAAATTCAAATGCCACGTGTTTTTTGTAAATATTAGAAATCAATATTTATGAAATATTATCATTTTATATTTTCTGAAAAGTAGTATATTAAGTTATTAAATGACGAGTGGCAATTAAAATGCCACATGACATTTGTTAATATTAAAACTACTACTAACTAACCTTCAAACAAATTAACATAAAAAATGCTACACATCTTCGTGACGCTAATCACGCGTTTCATTCGTATTCATTTTACCTTTATGCGTCTAAAGAAGTTTCACTTCAAAAATTGAAAATATTTGCAGCTGACTCTGAGTATTTTCACGTATGTAAATATGCATTTATTTGTATGTATCTGTTTATGTATTCAAGCATGTATTTGTACTATATGTTTTAGACACCAGACCACTAGACCCTTTATCATAACAATATTTCCTTAACCCGTAAGGTTACCTGGCAGAAACTATGATTAAGTAGTTGTCTATATTTCCGGTATTATTTGTGGTGTTCAAAAATGTGTATCCTCAAAATCGAAACTAGCGGTACCCTGCTAGATCACCTGCGTAGTTCCTGTGGAAATATGGGAATTGGTTGTCTACATTGGATAATTACAATAATATATTTTACTCTAATGAAAATTCGGATAGTTTTTTATATCTATTCGGATCCTATCTACCAATATTTTGTATATACAATAAGATCAGCAATGAAAGGAAAATCAGTGTAAATAATTTCATTAAAAAAACGATTATAACACTGTTAAGGCTGTGTTAAGTTGGGTTACAGAATTCATTAAAATTATAGCTTCTAGATCTCATCAAATAGTTACATTATGTGACCTGAAAAATTAGGTCACTTTGTAGAAAGAGGCTGTCACTAAGCCCAGCCTTCGATATTGAGAGCTTCGAGGGATATTACATAATTCATATTTAGTTTATTCAACTTAGTTGCTATGTTTTTGTTTTTCAAAACTTTCATTTGTTTATTAAAGTAAATTGACGACAAAATACAGTATTTTGTAGAAATAAGTTACATTTTTGTTTAAGCTAAGTGTACGATTTAAACAATGCCATATTAAAATACAGACGAAGGCATTTAAAAAATCAAGATTAAAATTCTTCTTGGTATACATTTAAAAGTTTAGTACAATAAAAATACCTCTTATGTAAATGCATGTGTAAAGAATGTCTTAGAAATATTTACACAAGCCTGTTGTATATTTGAACAATTTTATAATTATTAGACCACACACAATAACAATATTATATAATTTAGGAAATTGTATCTATTGGCTGTTGTTCTGATTTGTTTTGGTTATAGCTTTATGTCTAGTTAGTTGTTTTAAGAGAATACATATTAAGCTAAACTTGATTCATTTACCCTATGTGTTAATAATCTATTTGGAACTTTACTATCTCAGAATGTATCATCACTTCATAACAATAATAGCATAAAAGTAATATATTTGTATGTAAAAGGCCATTAGTTCATTTTCTGAATTACAATTTACGTTAAAGTTTATGCCACAACTTTAAAAATAAAAGGTTAATAGTGGAAGTAAATACAAATATATTTGTTGGAATTCTCTAGATTTAAATAAATTCCCTTTATATTCAACAAAAGACGTATAAGCTTCGGTTTCTCACGAGGCTTACTTCTAAGATGTTATAAACATCTTACAAACTAGTGTAGATACAATCGTAAATAAACGTAAGTTTTTAGGATTTATTTAGTGAGCACATATTGCTCTGTCCGGGCATTTCTGTCACAGTTACAAACACTTTTATTGCTGGCAGGTGATCTTACCTGATGGTAAATGATGTGATAGTCTAAGATGAAAGCTCGTTAACCTGATAAAAGGTAATTTACCTTATGGCTTCAACAGTATCGTACCGGAATAGATTTATTTTTTGATTGGCGGCACGGCTTTGTAGGTAACTAGTCACCCTCTTTTTTTTTCGTTGGTTTTAATCATCAGTGTGGGACTCGCTGGACAATCAGAATATCCTCTACGTCTAATGGGTGGGGGGCCAGAATTTCGCCTATGCATTCGACTCAGATGGCTCCCCAGATGCTTCCAACAAAGGTTCAAGAAAGCTGGAGCAGCTAGGCGTCAATACGCTTACTGCTTCTCAACCTTCTCTGGCGGTAAGGGGTATTAGCTATTGCCTCTCTCGCTCTCGAGTTTGTTTCCTTCTATAAAATGACGGACTCACAAAACGAGGCGAAAACCGTCCATGCCGTATTTCTGCAACATGAGATCGTCTCCGATTGGCGGCTTGTCATCCAGACTTAGACAAATTATAAAATTCAAGAAATATGTCCTTCCGGAAACCGAACTCAGGACGCGAGTACTCGTACCATTGCGCTAGCGAGGCTTTCGAGGTATAACGCGTATCAGTGTTTAAGTATCAAACGACTTATATAACTCTAGAAAATTATACAGAAAGAAAAAGTGTCAAGGAGTATCCATATTTAACGCAAACTGTTTAACTCGTAGCATGTATGAATCCCAATCCTGGCTTCCGACATGAAGACTTCCACGTTTTCCGAGTGGTATTATCGTAAACTTAATAAAATTATCCTCGTCGCTAACATTGCGTATTGAAACTACAGTTTGCTGACATAAATTAGTATTATCAATGTATGTACATTAACAAGTATAAATGAAAAAAAAAATCAAAATATTGTTTATTCAAGTAAGCACTTTTGAATCGTATACGCAGGTAATAAATGTATCACCGGTTGGGAAAATTGATTCTGCTGAGAAGAAACCGACAATAAACTCAACCGTTACTCCTTTGAAGATAGTTGTGTATGTTACAATGTATAATATTTTGCTTCTATGTGCAACTGGAATCAAGTCCAAACATTTCCATCGCTTGAATAATCCTCAAGATTATAATATGCCTTTTGTAAGACGATGTTTTTGACATATTTCTTAAAATTATGTAGAGGCCGATCTAAAACTAATCGCTCTAAACTATAGGATAACAAGTTATTTTTAATTTCTAGTATTAGTAAACTTAGTTCCGCTGCATTCACTATTAGAGAAGGTAGACAATACAATGATGTTGGAACTGCTAAAATGGTGTATTTCGCTTATTTTCATAGTACAAAAAAGAGCAATACGAGCGATATATCAATTAGGATCTCGTGTTTCTCTAAGAGATAAATTTAAAGAAACATCAATTCTCACAGTACCGTCGCAATATATAATTAATAATATCTTATATATCCGTGATAATATACATTTATTCAGTAAAAAAAGTGAAATACACTATTTTAATACAAGAAATAAAAACTTGTAATTCCATATTTTAAAGTGAAGAAGGTTCAGAAATCATTTGTCAGGTTGAGCATACAAATTTTTAATAAGATACCTCAATCAGTTTTAGATTTGCCTCTACAGTTTTAAGAAACATGTCAAAAACATCCTTTTACAAAAGGCATATTATAATGTTAAGGATTATTTAAGCGANTTCTTCTCAGCGGAATCAACTTTCCGAACCGGTGGTAGATTTGTTACCAACGGACAGACTACTGACGATTCAAAAGTGCTTTTTGAGCCTACTTGAATAAAGAATATTTTGATTTTGACATTAACATTGTGTTTATTTTATTTGCTGTAGAAGTGAATATTTTTTCGTTATAAAATTTTTTCACATTTCTTTTATTTGGGATTCAGGTTTTGGGATCAATTCCCAGCTGGGTTAATTTAGGAAAAATATTTTATAAACTGAAAGAGTTTTTACTAATAGGAGGCTTCAACCTGTGGATAGTCTACTAGCAAAGACGTGCTGCCAAGAAAAATTATATTCCAGTACGATGATGTGTCCAATCCATGAAGAGGTAATTAAGAGGTTTACCAGCGTAGTACGTTACTATATTAGAACGTATCATCAAGTGAGACTGCAGTCATAAAATAAAATAGTTTAATTTAATTTATCCCTCAAACTGACATTGTGTAGTCTACATTCTCGTTGTATCTTAAATGTACGTGTGAACAAAGTATTGCGTTTGTTAGATGTAGCTTACTTAACTAACTTGGAAACGTTGTGGGAAAGTTAAGTCCTTAATATAACTAGAAATAAATAAATTGTTACTAGTAGTACGGAGAATTATCTTGTTAGTTGAGAATTAAATAACGTAAATACATTATCGTTTTAAACAGATATAATATGGGATTAGGTCTATTTAGCTATACAGGTTTCTAGTTTACAGTTCAATGTAAATGTAGAAATAGTTATAGGAAAGTTTAAAGTCGTACTTTAGCTGGAAAAATGTAATCTTATTAGTAGCTCTAGAAGGCTAATCTTATTATAACGTAAACAAATTTTAAAATATCAAAACTAATATATATAAATGAATTGCTATTTGTTAGTTTCGTTAAAACTCTCGATCAACTGGACTAGTTTGGCTGATTTTGGTTTTGTGTTATCTTTGGAAGTCCAGGGAGAATTAAAAAGGTGAGTAAGTAAGTAGCTGCCCATTAACGTCCCACTGCTGGGCACAGGCCTCCTCACTCCGAGGAGCGAGGGTTTTTAGAGCATAGACCCACTACGCTGCTCCACTGCGGATTGGCAGGCATAGTACACAAGTGCACTCTCTATTCCTTCACTCTCATAGTCCGATGTGACGGGAATCCGACACGATCGGAGAGAGATCAGGCGCAGGACCGACGGCTTAACGTGCTTTCCGAGGCACGGGGGTGGATCACACCGCCAACTTCCCAACTGCGGGTAAATATTGAGAAAACCTTAATAGAAAACTCAATATCGATTTTTGAATAGGCCCGACCCGGGACTTGAACCCAGGACGTCATGTCTGTAGTCGATCATGCTAACCACTAGACCAATGAGACAGTCAAAAGGCGAGTAAATACGAAAAAAAGTGCTGAGAATATAGTAAAAATAACTATATCTCTTCCCTTTTAGTTAGAAACTGTTCCTACCTTTTAATCAATTGATGTTGGTCACGATGCTTTTTATTTGGGTTAAGTTTTCACTACATTTTTTACCAAAGGTGAAACATTCTGCATTAATCTTTCAGCTTGCCAGGACATCAAGATATATATAAAAATGTCAACAAAAACCTATGTACTTGTAATAGCGTTTAATAATAATCTTAAGGGACTTTGTTCATACCGTTTTTCATTGATAGACGTTAACAAGATAAGATATTTACAAGTATAACAAGGATCGACGTTTTTGTCGAGTGAAAGCAACAGACGATCAATTAAGGTCTATTACAGTCTGTTTATCATAAAAGATAACAGAAAGGACCACGCTGTAAGTACTACGAACCGTCTACATAAATGGTTTACGAACTTAAAGATCTTAACGTTTTAAAACAAATATACATATTTTTGAAATGAAATGGAAGTTAAGGATTTTAATGTAGAAATAGTTGCATATTAATATCGCATTTATAGACTCTAAATTCAAAAGCTAGAGGAATGTGGAGCTTAAAGTCGTAGTGACTTATTATTATTTCACTGCTCCCAGGATAAATATACAGATTTCCTAACGTTACTTTCCTTTATCCAAAATCACAGCTACTGAGAATTTTAATACATCCATGAGGAAGAGAAAATTTTAAAACAGAGAGACGTAAACTTAAAAGAACGCTTTTGAAATAGAGTTATGAGTAAAAATCTGTTACTCTGAAATTATGAACAAATACTTAAATATTTTTTAGACATTTCCGGTAGATTTAAATTACATACTTTCTAAATAACTCAACAAATGGATATCATAAACTAGACGATCATTGAGATGGTTATTCGATCAAACACAGAGGAACTCGGTCTCGTACATCTCATGAATAACATATATTAACATGTAGATACCATATTTTAAAATGAAATATTGGCGTATTACAACAGCGTATTCGACATTGACCGTGGCAAAATTTGCACTAGAATTAAAAATTGACAAAGTTAATAAATAGCGTGTTTTTGCATCAAATTACTTTAATCGAATTTCCAAACAAAGCTGCCCCACAAACAACGTCACCAGTACGTCATCAGTCAGTCGTCCATTGATCGACCACATCGATATCTGCATAGCGTAGAGCCTTGACACAACGGCCCCTGATATCAATGTTCGAGTCAAGTTACACCTCTCAAAGACTAATAAGGTAGACAAAGTAGGTACGAATAGGTATAAATCCTTGAAAAAAAAGCATTTTTATTGAGTTTGTTAACTCTTTGGGGTCCGTAAGTAGACATACATAGCCACTTGGCACGATCCCTGCATATCTCCTTCGCTTCTTTTATTCTCATTAAACCTTTCATACAAGTTCGTCGGCTTAGAGTACACCTGACCTGGCCCTATTTAAAATATCCTAAATTTGGTCCAGGAACTTTCGCCTTGGTCTTCCCCTTCCAACTTTGCTATTCACTCTTGACTCATAAATCAACTGGTCAGTCTCCTTTCATTCATTCTCTCTACGTGCCCAAACCATCTAAACATACCTTTCTCAATTCTAGGCACTACATCTTCTTTTAAACCACCATTCAATTCAATTTCCATCCACTCATACTTCTCAATGCTCATATTTATTTTATGCTTCTTCTGCCATACCCAACTTTTACTACCATACATAAGTGTTGTCACCAACACAACTGAATGCACAGCCAGTCTGGCTCTATGAGACACCATCTGGCTATTCATAAAGGCGTGCAGAGCACCATTTACTATATTCCCTCCATTCACTCTCCTTTCAATATCACTTTCACATGTTCCAATGTAAGTAGACAAATCTCCTTAAATCATAAGATAAACAATATATAAATGAATATTTCTTTCTTGTACCACGAATAGCAACAAATGCATAGAAGGAAAACTGAACTTTCAAATTACAAATTATTGGCGTGTGCTGTCCAGTCAAACTAGAACTCTAGGTCGGACTCATCCGGGACATCAGACAGGAATGTGCGAGCGTTCCGCGGGTGTCCCACTAATGGATGGAGTGGGTTTAAGTGGGTATTTCCAGTTCTTTACCTCGCCGAAACCCACACTCACGACGCTAGTCGGGATGCATAAATTCATTAACAAGCGTAAAGTAAAAATAAACAAAAAAAAGACATAGTACCTGCGAGTTAACACTTGTTTGCTTTTTAGCGTCGATAAAATCTTTATAAAGATTTGTTGAAGTTTTTTACATCGCGTCAAGTTTTTGTCTGGTTTATATAGCTTTTAAAGTATTAAACGGGTATTGAAACGGTCTTTAAAAAAATTTATTTAATAGGATAAGGATTAATACATAGGTATGAATAGTATGGTTTGATTACTGTCGGCACTTTTATTAACTTTTAAAACATAAAAAAGTAGTTATAGTGGCATAACTACAATAGTTGGACATATATTATTGCGGACTTTTTTGTAGATATTTCTACCTTCTATAATATTGTGGAAGATTTTTTTTATTCTATCAGCAAAAAAAGATATTGGGTTGTATTAATGCATTTTTATTAGGGGTCCCTATTTTCTTAAACCGTACTGAAACCTATGACACTCAGTAAAAATGCAGCTTTCTAATAGAGAAAAATTTTTGTAAAACGCTTCCATAGCTTTTTGTATGAAAACCTTACGTACAAACAAAAACACAATATTTTCCTTTTTGTAAATATTAGTTAGTTTAAAATGTGCACATCGTGGTGTCAAATTTATAAGATTTTAATCATTTTTATTTGCTTGATAAAACCTATAAAAGTTTTAGTCATTTAATATAATATGACTGGCGATATTTATTGACAATATTTTATACAAAGTAATATTAAACTGTCTCATTGGTCTAGTGGTTAGCATGTTCGACTACAGACATGAGGTCCTGGGTTCGAGTCCTGGGTCGGGCCAATTCAAAAATCAATATTGAATTTTCTATTAAGACTTTCTCAATATTTGCCCGAAGTTGGGTAGTTGGCGGTGTGATCCACCCCCGTGCCTCGGAGAGCACGTTAAGCCGTCGGTCCTGCGCCTGATCTCTCTCCGGTCGTGTCGGATTCCCGTCACATCGGACTATGAGAGTGAAGGAATAGAGAGTGCACTTGTGTACTATGCCTGCCAATCCGCACTGGAGCAGCGTGGTGGGTCTATGCTCTAAAAACCCTCGCTCTTCGGAGTGAGGAGGCCTGTGCCCAGTAGTGGGACGTTAATGGGCTGCTACTTACTTAATATTAAAAACTACGAACTGTCAATCTCACTTATCAGTAGAGAATGAGAAATAGTGTCGTGGAAATATTACCTACTACTATTATATGTGTGTATGTGTATATATAATGTGGATGTGGAATAGGTGAAAGAATTTGTAGACTTGGGATTTAAATTTACAAAAGATGGAACATGTGAAAGTTATATTGAAAGGAAAGTAAGTGCAGGGAATATGGTAAATGGTGCTCTGCACGCCTTTATGAATAGCCAAATGGTGTCTCCAAGGGCCAGACTGATTGTGCATGCAGGAGTGTTGGTGCCAACACTTATGTAAGGTAGTGAAAGTTGAGTATGGCAGAAGAATCACAAAAGTAAAATAAATGCGGTAGAGATGAGAGCGTTGAGAAGCATGAGTGGATTAAAACTGAGTGACAAAGTGAGAAATAGTGTGATAAGAGAACGTTGTGGTATAAAAGAAGACGTAGTGACTAAAATTGA